>JASDQU010506115.1:69368-83081 GCA_032191745.1 Picea mariana | reverse complement strand
TCAGGTCGACCCTAATGTTAAAAGGAAGTGACATAAATGGTATAAATAAACATAATTATACATTCATTTTGATACAAGTCAAATTTTAGAGGTAATAAGAAGAAAAGAAGGCCGAATTTCAAGGGAGGATGAAGTCTTTTGGTGATGTGTTCTAAGTATCAACAATTTCTTCCACAACTTGGGTGATATTTACACCTTTTGGTCAGTTGTTGTCTTCTAAGGTATTTTTCTGGGTGAAGCAACCAATAATTTTTCGAGTACAATGCCGTAACATAATTACTATGTGATGCCTTATCACATGGTATTTCTCACCTCCAGGTTTATCTCGATGCTCAACTGGTCGTGTCTCAATTAAATGGAGTATATAGTGTCTATGATCCCACTCTTCACTGATGATTCCTTGGGGTACGTCTCTTAGAATGTTATTTTTATTATATTACTTATATTCATGTTCCTAGGAGATCTAATCAACTAACTAATACATTGGCTAATCAAGTATTGGATTGACATGTTTCTCACACATAAAAGTAAAAACACACACATACTTGCACAGGTAAATAGATCTTTTTATACATAAGACAAAAAATATGTATATATAATAGTATGTCCCAAAAAATAATGTCATGAGTACAAAGTGGGCCATAAAGCCTCAAATAGAGTTGATATATGTCACTAGGCTCAAGCTCTTGCTACATAGTACAAAAAGTGCCCTCGACACATGTGTGGTCCAATACTAACTATGGTCTAGGCCTATTGGCCCTACTATATTGAACTACAATGGTCACAAGATGCTAGAACAACTAGACCCACATCTTGGGCACCCCTACAACATGTACTGGGTGCATAGCCAGGGGAAGGTCCTCTATCTCGATCATCAACACTACACGAGTGAGAGTTGTCAGGTTCCTCTCTACTCGTCGTAGTACTCTCTCAGCCTCACCGGATGAGGGTCCTCCTATAGTTGTTGGTCCCCTGCTCCTGCCAGTTCAACATCTGCTTGAGGACGATGCCTGGTCCTGGCGAAGTCAACCGATTGCATTGGTCCCACATATGTATATAACAAATCATTGAGTTAGTACTTTGAAATTACCATAAAAGGATAATATTTAAAAATTAAAAAAATTAAATAACGTTAAAATGTGTTTACCTATATCTTTTCTCTCCCCACCAGGGGGAATGGGAATATCAGGATCCCTTAGGAAACTGATCCTTGCATAATGATAGTCCTCGATCATAGGAATCTGATGGGCCCACTTCAATCAATTTTTTTTCCGTCGAAGGACTCCTGGACTCTCCTCGCACCCTTTCTAGGAAACAAAGTTTCCCATCTGCACAATGCTGAAAAGGAGGAAATATGGCCTCGTACTGTCTCCCTCGGGCTAAGGCTTGGCACTCTCTCAAAAAAGAAAACAGACAATACACTCCCAAACCCAAAGTTCTTGTTTTTTCTTCTTCGGCAGTTGGTTTTTTTTTCTTCATGCATGTGAGAATTATAGTGCTCCAGTAAAAAATAGTGGCATCAAGACACTGAACTGCACAATGCATATGTTCACGGGAGGCTTGATTAAGTGTTGTGGACCCCATGATCCACCCAATCATGAAGAGTACTATCCTAAGACTGAGGCTAGTGATCTTATGTATCGGTAGCTAAGATCCTACTTTCTTAGTACCAACCTTGCAATACATCCCAATATAGTCCTCTATGTTGTATGGCCCTGTAGGAAAGGCCCCCAAGTTGACTAGTTCCCCCCTCTTGGAGAGGTCGATCAAAAAGTAAATTTCCTCTATCATTTGATTCAATGATTGACCCTCTAGCATGAAAGCCTTTGCATCTGGATGCCAATACTCTATCAAGTGGTTCAGTAATCTAGCTTGTGCCCTCATCAATGGACACTGGAAAAATTTCCACATACCACACTGTTTAAGCATGGAAATATCCCCTTGATCCTACTCTACCAAGACATCTAGTTCTTCATGTTCCCTTTCCCTCCAATGTACATACGCAATAAATTTGTGAGGTTAGCCCCTTATTTTCATTATTTTTTGAAATATAACAAGATGTATGTGGACTACCTTTAAGACAATAGCGTATGTATGTGGGCTAAGTGTTACTTTTCCCATGTACATATGTGTGCTAGGCATGGAAAGCCTGTGTACACGCATGCCCAACCCTTTTACAAGGGAGAACACCCTCCAAATCATAAATTAAGCAACAAATGATGATTGGAAATGAAAAGAAAGGTTGTTTGTACTTGGTTCAGGCGTGAGGATTTTTTTGTCCACCGTAGCTCCTCTAATTCGTGTTTTGAGGAGGGTTTTTGACCTTTTTGGTTATTTTCCAAATTGCAATGGTTAAAATGAGTTGTCCACCTCTATTTATAGACTTGCTTGGCATTTTTCCCCCAATTTGGTTCTTTTTTTCCCCTTTTCTTGGCCTAATGGCTAGTTGAGTTCCTTTTTGAGAGATCTTTGGGTTGTTCTAATGAACCTTTTCTTTTGGTTTGGTGTTTTCTTGAGACGGGTTACACTCATATCATCCCTTGGTAAAAGTTATTTTTTGACATTTGCATATAGTTTAGGTTCTCACCACCTTGGATTTTGCATATTGTTTAATTTTTTTCTTTTCCATAGGATTGATCCCACCGAAGTGCGACAAAAAACCTTCTATGTTTCTTTAGAAGTGTCATAATTATGTGGTAGAGACTTCCTATACATGGATTCCCTAGGTAGATCATTTGCTACATTTTAGCATCCATACTATGATTTTTCTCCATAGGATTGGGAGTCTATTTAGTCTCGCCATGATTGTATATAGAAGCCCCATTTTTCTTCATCTTTTATGGCTCTTATTCGAGGGACTCCCTATCAGCATGGTTTATTGTCTTTCAAGCTCGCTTAAACTTTGAAAGTAATATATAACGAGAGATTATTTATTCTTTTTAGTCTTGGTTAGATTATTTAAGAAAAGAATCCCCATTGGAGTCTTCTTTAATCCCTTTTTAGACTCTCTAAAATAAAAAATATTGTTGAGTGATCTTGTTTCCCTTCATGCACGCCAAACTAAAATTTGAAGGCACATATGTTCACCGGTACTTTACCCCTTTTTCGGTACAGACAATTAATTCATGAATAAAGGTATTCCCTAGAGCTTCAGTTTGCTAGGAGAGGATTCTCAGGTGTAATTTTAACCCTTTTTTGGTCTTGAGGGACTAAATTTTCAAAAAAGGTTAATTGTCCCTGGTTTTGGTTTATCTCTTTTCTAGGCCTTGGAGATTATATACGAAAAAGGAACCCCCCGGAGTCCATAGTTAAGCTCTTTTTAGATTTCCTAAATATGAAAATATCACCGAATGACCTTGTTCCTTTCACACTCGTTAATTGTTCCAGAAAGACCATCTATTTGGCATAAGTTTAACCCTTTTTCCAGCCAATAGATTATCCAGGAAAAAGGTATGCCTCGGGAGACATGTCTCGCCGAGAGAGTTCTCCTAAGTTATATTTTATACTTTTTCGAGCTAAGGAGACTAAACTTAGAAAAAGGTTGTGAGTCCATAGTTAAGTGCTTTTCAGACTCCTTAAAATTGAAAAGATAGCCAAGTGATCTTGTCTCTGTCACACTCGTTAAAATGGTTTTGAATATATGTCCTTTCGGTATAAGTCTAACCCTTTTTCAAACCGACTGGACTAGTTACAAAAAATGAACACTCTGGAGTCTTCCTTTAGTGTTTTTTTTCCAGACTCTCTAAACATGAAAAACCACTGGGATTACCTTCTATGGGCTCATAATACTCAACATGGAAGGAGTCTTTTTGTGTCATACCTAATCGCATCTCATGTCTCATCCTTACGTCTTTGGCTTAATGTCAACTTCATGTTGCTATTAAATGAACCTTCAAAGCATTCCTTAAATGCAATCCTTGCAACACTTTTACCATTGCGATCTGACACTTTGACCCATGGAGGAATTTTTCTGAGTGTCCTTATCCTGCACATGTCTCCTTGCACTGAGAATCAATGTGTTCCATGTGCTTGGAACTAGTTTTCTTTCCTATGACACTCGTTCCTCCTTTGTAGAGTTACATTATTTTATTATTTTTCAAGATCGATAAAAATTTGAAAAAGACAAAAAATTCAAATATTCCAAAAAGAGGGGACGTGATATACATTCTCCTTTATCAACAACAAGATAATCACCCTTAGACAAAGAAAATCCTTTCATTTGTTTACTAAACATTGGGGATCTAGTATGACCTTAGGAATCTTTTCTCGTTACATAGAGTTGTGTCCTCTTTTATTTGGTTACTCTTCCAAACATATGGAGAGTTTGTGGTGCCTCCTGTATCACAGACTTATGTAAATACTATGTTGCCTAAGTCTCATCATTTTGTCGTTCTTTTTTCCAAGGTAAGTTTTATCCAACTTGATTCGGAAATTATGTAGTTTATCTCTTGACTTTCTTGAGTCAGCCATCTAGAGAGTCTAGTCAAGTTCCGATTCAAAATCAATGAAGTTCTATGCCTGATGATTGAGATCCTCCAGTATTTCCTCGACAACATGTCAAATACCTCAAGGTAGTGAGTCTTACACTCCTATTTTACTCCTACCTGGGTTTTGGAAGATCTTGAAGTTGTTTCTTGAGCTATGAAGTCCTCATATCCAACCACATACATCAATTCTTATTGAATATGCATATCATATTGTACTTGTATATCTTCAGATGTAGATCTGTTGTGTATTGTTCATGATTGCACTTATATGGAAATTTATATTTTGTCTAGTAGTCATATATGACATGCATCTGCAATGTATTTGATTGTAATCCATGCTTAGTTCATCCCGAGCATGGGTATGCCCGCCTCAGAGAGATTATCATTGTTTTGCAGATGGCATGCTCATGAACACTTGTCTCGGGCTCACTCAACTCCATGCCTTCCCATTGATAAAGATATTGTAATCTATTTCGACCATCAGTTTCTCTTTTGACCTCACACATTAGGGGGCATTTGTTATAGTCCAAAATGTCTTATCTATTCATACAAGACATTTTCCCTTCCTTTTGCATACTTTTCCAAAATATTGCTTAGGCTTCCTCTTAAAAACCATTTTTGGAGAGTGTACACGCCCTGTTGAACTAATAGCCCACATACACACATGTTCTTCATGCTAATTATCCCATGTACATACGCATGCTACATGCTATATAGCTCGTGTTTACCTCCAAAATTTGCAAAAAATGTAAAATTGCATGGAATTCAACATAGTTTATGGGATATGGAGGGTTTCCTAACCATTTTACCCCTTGTATCCTGTCCCCAAAATGAATAAGCATCTTTTTCTCATATAAAAAGAGGTCTTGGGGTGAAATTTATGACCATAAGCAAGAGAATAAGAAAACTATACCAAAATCCCTTCCCTTTCTTAGCCCAAGTTTTGCATCCCATTCTGAGTTTTAGCCTCAACCTTCCCCTCCAGCCTTTCTCCTTATGCAACCCTTCCTCCTTCCCTTGGTGGTAAGTTGGTTGTGAGAATCTAACATGGGATTGATGCACTTCGAGCCATGACAGAGGAGCTCGTACCTGGTTCATGGGGCAGTTGCCGACAAAGGTTGTAATATTTTTGTCTTGAAATTGAATAAAAGAGTTCATCCTTGTCCCAAAATCTTTTGTTTGTATGATTTTATTTATTTATGCATTTATATCTATGTCTAAACTTTGAAAGTGATCAGTAGATATTGCATATGTTGTAGCATTGTCTTCCTAATCTTTTGCAGGTCATCTTTGGGAGGAGATCCATGATATAGGAGGTTGCAACAAGAGAAAGAGGTCTACGCCAACCACAAGGACTAAAGGTGCACAAATTGAACCTATTTCCTCTCTCTCATCACTTTTTTTAGATAGTTTTTGGGTAGCTTAAGGGTAGAACAATATTTTAAGGGAATTCATCGCTCTGACTATACCTAGACCTAGTATAGGGGGATTTTCCCCATAGCAGTGAAGTTCAATGAAGAGATAAGTTGTAGGATTTGAAGGGACAAAGTTGAGATTACTTTTCTAGGGTTTTCCTGAAGCAATCTACAATTTGCAGTGAAGGAAGAGCGTAGACATCCGCGAGTTGTAGTGAAGGAATAGAGCAAACATCTACATGGTTTAGTGAAGGAAAATGTAGAATCTCATAAAAGAAAAGAAAATAAATATGTGAGTTGCAGAGCCATCGGGGCATGAACATCCATGAGCCACAGTGGGACAAAGAACAGAGATCCACATGTTTACCAACCATAGGGCGCAAATATGTTGAGAAATCCAAATCTTTGAAGAAAAAATCTGTCAGGTCAGCCATGTGTTGAGCAGTATGGTTTAATGTGTATGTTAGTATCTATATTTTGTATAAGTCCAACACATAAATGTCTTAGTATTTAATGAGTATTTGATTTGGAAGACATTCCTGTGGATCTTGGAATGAGGGTTTGTGACATAAGGGTTTGAGTGGAGTTGATCAAGTATAACAACAATGATAGGTTGTGGAAGTAATGATGACATATCTGATTGGTTGAGGATATTATTTTGATAAGTTGTTGGTATAGGTTTTTGGTACATGTTTATGAGACAGGTTTCACAGGGACAGATTGACAGTAACAAAGTGTTAGTGGAAATATCAATATTTTGGCACTTATATTTCAGGGCAGTTGGACAGGGCAAGGAAAGGGGATTGTAGCCTCTTTCCGTTTGGTGCCAAAAAACTAAGGGAGTTGTAGCTTAATTCATGTTGGAGCCTGAGAAACTAGGGGGTTGTAGCTTACTTCCAGTTGTAGATGGAAAACAAGGAAGTCGGTGCTTCCTATGAATGCATTTCTTTTGATATATAAGAAAATAATTATGTGGTTTTCTCTCACATTGGGGTTCCACGTAAAATACTGGTGTATTGTGTACTTGTGTGGTTGCTTATTTTTCATTGTTCATACTTCCTATGATGTTTAAATTCTATTGATGAACTTATCATAAGGATAAACACTACATATTGTGGTTAAAAAGTAATAAAAGTGCTAATACTGTAGTATACCTAGGGAGGTAATATTGGGTACCTCTCTAGGTACCCCATATTATCTCCCATGTAGTATGCCTAGGGAGGTACCCAATGGGAATTTGGTTATTTATTATTAGTGGAAGTCATTAAATAAATGATAATGTGTTTATGTGTTATTAGTGGAAGTCATTCAATGTAAGGTGGACTAGGTCCACTATATTAAATAAGGCCCATTATGGTAGTTAGATATAATAAATGTGAGAAGGCTCTCTAGAAGGTTCCTAGGAGGTAGAGAGAGCTATATAAATAAGTGTAAGAAATGTCATGAAACATAGTGAAGAATATTGTGAATGTATCAAGATTGCTTGAATATTTTTATCCTTCCTTAATGATTAATATATGGTGTTACCCTACCTCAAGGGTTTTCTCTATTTCTTGTGTTCGCTATTTTGATGAATGGTTTGGTTGAGATTAAGGTTTATTTATAAAGTATATTTTCATATCTATTCAGGTACTTAACAATTAGTATTAGATCACTTTTCATGGCCAAAGAAGGGAAGATTTTTTGGCTGTTTTTGCAAATTTGTTTCTAGGGAGAAAAGAGGGCGACGCACTTCAGATTCATATCTGAAGCTTTTTGAGATGAATTTGGAAAACACAATTGGATATTTGAATTCATATTGGAAAAATACCCAATTTCAAAAAACAAATTAGCTGAAATGGATTCCAAGTAGTAAAGTTATCAACATTTTAAATTTGGAAATTTTAAGGGTTTTTTTCTTTTCGGAAAAAGCCGTATGATTTGCACAATAAGTTATTTATAAACCCTAGTTTTGGTTGAAGATTTATTACCAACAAGATGTTTTTTTTATGGAAGATATGATGTCCCTAGTATTGAAGAATTCATAAAGTCCCAAAAGTTGCTATGGAGAGAGAAGTGGAAATCTCATCTACACTATGGTTTCAAAGAAGAGGCTCTCATACGGTGGAAATCATTTGACTGTTTTGAGTGAATGACATTTTCAGAGGAAGAACTTGAAAGATTAGTTTTAGATAAGTGGTCTCATGCAAAGTGTAAGGATAAAGAACGAACCAAGGGGTTTATTTACATGTGGAAACCCTATATTACAGGTTCATGGTTGTATTCATAAGGAGAAGGTTATTGTTTCTATTAACCCTAGTTGCCAACAAAATTTTATCAATGTTCAGTTGGTTAATAGATTGCAAGTTCCTACAAAAAATATTCAAAGCACACATGTTTTCTTTGAAAATGTTCAAATTTTTAAATATTTGAAGCTTACTATGGATAAATATGTGTTGCATTCTTATTTTTATGCTATGGATGTGGATGAAGTGGATATTGTTTTGGGATATCCTTGGACATAATCAATGGGTACCATTAATATTAATGTTCAAAAGAAGTTTTTGAAGTTGTGGTATGAGAAAATAAAATCACACTGCAGGACGTGTCTCTTAGTAAGACAGATGGGCCCCCAGAGGTCATCAAAGAAGTTATTATGGAGTTCAAAGTTGAATCAGAGGAAGAGTCTATAGAAGGAGATGAAGCAAAACCACATGAGGGACACAATCATAAAGCTAAGGAGGTCATTGAATCAAAGGCACAATGTGTTACAAATTTGAAGAAAAAAGAATAGATTCCTATAGTTGTTGTATAACGCCATCCACATCATGTAGAGAAACAACAGTCATCAAGGAAAGGGCATGACAATCAAAACATTTATGCACCAACAAGGAACCAGAAAGGAAACCGATCATGAGGAGGTGCATGGAGTACTACTCGCACTATGAGAAGAGATCATGCTAGAGAAACAATCCCATGGCAACCTCGAAATGATGCAGAGAAAGATCAGGGTGAAAAGGCAATAGATGGACATCATGTTTGACTTACATTAGAATGGATGGATGCTTGTACTTGGTAACAGTTAGCTACATTTCTTATCCGACCATATTGTATGGTTTCTTCTCATGTTTCAAGGACGAAACATGTGAATGGGTATGGAATGTAGTATGCCTAGGGAGTTAATATGGGGTACCTAGGGAGGTACCCAATGGGAATGGGGTTATGTATTATTAGTGGAAATCATTCAATACATGAGAATGTGGTTATGTATTGTTATTGAAATTCATTCAATGTAAGGTGGACTAGGTCTACTATATTAAATAAGGCTCAATATGGTAGTTAGATATAATAAATGTGAGAAGGCTCTCTAGAAGGTTCCTGGGATATAGAGATAGATATATAAAGAAGTGTAAGCAATGTAATGAAACATAGTGAATAATATTGTGAATGTATCAAGCATTGCATGAGGAGTTTTATCCTTCCTTAAGGATTAATATATGGTGTTACCCTATCTCAACGATTTTCTCTATTTCTTGTGTTCGGTATTTTGATGAATGGTTTGGTTGAGATTAAGGTTTATTTATAAAGTATATTTTCAGATCTATCCAGGTACTTAAAAAATACCGATTCAACCCCCCTCTCAATATTCCAACAATTGGTATCAGAGCAGGTCCTTTAATAAGTAGTCTAACCACTGGAAGGAGATCATGGAATACACTAAGATTGGAACAACATGATTTAACGGTTAGAATTATGGATTTTCAAGTATAAGAATGAAGACATTTTTACAGGCACGAGAATTTTATGTCTGGCGAGCAGTAGTAGATGGATACATAAAACAAACTACTCCCCCAACAAACAAGGATGAAAATAAACTCAAAGAAAACTCAAAGGCTAAAGGTACTATTCTAAAAAATATTGCTAATTCAATATTTGTCAAAGTTATGCATTGTGATTCTACAAAATATATTTGGGATAAGATTCAAAAGTTTTATGAAGGAGATGAAACATTTAAGGGAGATAAACTCCAAACCTTTAGAGCTAAGTTTGAACAAATAAAGATGAAGGGAGACAAAGACATTATAGCCTACCTTGTGCGAGTTGATGAAATACTGAATACTATTAAAGTTTTGGGAGAAAAGTGAAGGAACCAGTTGTCGTTTAAAAGGTACTAAGGTCTCTACCTATGATATTTGATCCAAAGATCTCAAACCTAGAAGAAAGAACATATCTAGCCACATTGAGCATGGATGAGATACATGGGATACACACTGCCAATGAAATGAGAATAGAATAGGAGAACCCGAATAGAAAGGAAGTTTCATTCAAAGCATCCAAGAAGACAAATAAGAAGAGAAAAAAAAATCCGAAGTCAGATAGTAGTTGCAACGATGATCAGAGGAAGACAAAGAAATGACAAACTTCACAAGCAAGTTTCAAACATGAACCATCAAATACAAAGGTATGATTCCATTGAAATGTTTTGATTGTGGTGGTATTGGTCATTTTTCTTCTAAATATCCTCAAAAGAATGAATCAAATGATGAAGAAGAAAAGAAAAAGAAAAATCAAAAGGGTGGAAGAAAAATAAAGAAATTATTTAAGAAAAGTATATGCACCAAGGAAGATAGTTTATCATTAGATGATGATGAAGACAATGAAAATGATACAGAAAGAGTACTCTTCATGGCATTGGAATATTTTGAAGAAGATTTCGCAGAAGATTCTGAAGAAGGAGAAGTCAATCTTAGATCAGAATTAATCACTGCACTAGAAGAGCTAAGGATTAAAAGAAATAAAATAAAATCACTCAAGGAAGAACTGAAAGAAGAGGAAGGATCTCAAAATTCCAATTCTGAGGAATATGAGTAGATGATTGTGAAGTTAAAAATCCAAGTAGAAGAAGACAAAATAATTAAATAGGTTCTCAAAGGTCAGTTAGATGAAAAGGACAAGATGATCGAAGGATTGGAAGCAAGAATAGTCACTTTAAGGAAATATCTTTAGAAAAAGGAAATGCAACAGAACAACACCAAAGTATTGGATGAGATCATTATTAGTCAAAGGCCATACCATGACAAATCTAGACTAGGATATAACTAGATAGAGAAAGGATCAAGATCTAAGACAACAAAAGAGAGAAGCTATGCATAAATAGTCAGAGGATCTTCTAAGAAGGAAGAAGGCAAGAGGAACCAAGAAGAGGATTATAGAGACACTGCACCACCCAGAATATTCATATTTTAGAATCAACAACAACCAACAATAGAGAGACCCTGAGAAAAAGAAGGATTTAAAAGAGAAACACCATTGAAAATATCTTCCACCCCGAGGTATCAAACTATTTTTCTTAGTCGATGTTATTCATGTAATAATTTTGTTCATAAAGATGTGAATTGTAGAGCCAATGCCAATAATAGAAACAACTATAAAGGATACATAAGAAATAGTTATTTAAGAATATCTCATGAGGCACAAAGCATACACTACAACATATTTGAATCCTTGAGCACTAAAGTAGAATGGCACAAGTGTAACAAATTTGGAAACATAGAAAAAGATTGTAGATTGACTATTCCTCCTAGAGAATCATAACAAAATATCAACAATCACATACAATAACCACAAAGGAAATGGATAAGAAAACAAGATCAATTCAACATTGAAGAATTCATGCTTGATATACAAGATAAACACAAGAAGCATGGATGGTATGTTGACAGTGGCTACTCAAGGAATATGATAGGTGATATGGACAATTTTATTACATTGAATAAAGAAAGAGATGGATCACTTTCATTTAAGAATGACAAATCAACCATAATTATAGGAAAAGGGAAAGTTAAGCTTGGAAGCAAGGATGCCAAAGAAAAAAAAATTCTACTAGTCGAAGACATGAAGAACAATATACTAAGTGTAAGGCAAATTGTGACCAAAGACACAGACTTTTGTTTGATTCAAAGAAATGAGAGATAAGAAAATAAATATTAGAAAAATTGGTGGCTACATCTGTAAGAACTCCAAGCAACATATATGTACTAAATGAAATTAGAAAATAAAAACGTTGTTTAGGAAAGAAAGAAGAAAGTTGGCTTTGGAATAGAAGAATGGGTCACATAAATTTTAATAATATTTCCAAAATCACTAGAAAGGAAGAAGTAAGAGAAATTCTCCAGATCTTGAAGCCAAAAAATAGTCTATGCAAACATTTTATACAGGGAAAACAAACCAGGACCAAGTTCAATTCAAAAGAGTACTCCACAACGAAACCTCTAGAGATTGTTCATACTGATCTAGTTGGTCTGAAAAGAATGAAGGGATTGAATGGTGAACAATACTTTATGCTACTGGTTGATGACTATACAAGAATGATTGCAGTGTGCTTCCTCATGAAGAAGTTAGAGGCATTTGAAAAATTCAATATATACAGGGAAATGGTTGAAACTGAGACATAATCAAAGATCAAGTGTTTGAGATCAGACAATGGAGAAGAATTTACATCAAAGCAGTTCATGTAATTCTGCAGTGAGCATGGGATAAAGAGGAAATTCTCAGTATCCAGGACACCTTAGCAAAACAAAGTTGTTGAAAGGAAGAAAAAAATAGTACACGAAATATCTAAAACCATGTTAATGGATTCCAAATTGATATGTCTTTTGGGTACAAGTAGTGCATACAACAGTTCACATTCAAAACAAAGGAACGCTCAGAAATAATAATGATAAGTCCCCATACAATCTAAGGAAATGAATACCAACAAATGTGAATCACTTTAGTGTATTCGAAAGCAAATGCTACATCAAAAGAGAAGATGAAAGAATTAGAAAATTTTATTCTCGAGTTGATAAAGGCACACTGGTTGGGTACTCAACCAAAAGGAAAGCATACAAATTCTTCAATCTAAGACTCAACAGAATAGTAGAAAACATCAATGTAACGATTGATGAGAGAGATGGATGAAGGATAAAATAAAGAAGCAAAGAGGGAGTAGGATCATGAAGAATATTTGAAAGAAGAAGTAGATGCAGAATCAGATGAAGAAGAAGAGTAGCTAGAAGTAGAGAAAGAACAGCATGATCTTCAGGTACCTACAAAGACACCTAGCAGACGAGTGTAGAAAAATCATCCATTAGAACAAATCATTGGAAAAAAAGATGCTGGAGTTGAAACTCGAAGAAGAATATGTTCACTAGAACAACAACACTTAGCACTATTATCCACATTTGAGCCAAGCAGTTTTGAAGAAGCCAACAAGGATGAATTCTGGATCAAAACTATGGATGAAGATTTAGATCAGATAGAAAATAATAACACTTGGGNTCTCCAGAAAAACAGTAAATGAGGATGGACAAGTTATTAGGAACAAAGAAAGGTTGGTATGTAAATGATACACTCAGTTTGAAGGTATATATTTTGAAGAGACCTTTTCCCCAATTTCCAGAATGGAAGCAATCAAACTAATCCTATCTTATGCTTGTTCTAAGAATATTAAAGTGTATTAGATGGACGTGAAATTAAAATTCCTAAATGAAGATATAGAGGAATAAGTCTACATCGAGCAACCATAAAGAGTTCAGTTGTCAGAGAAGGAAGATTTTGTTTGCAGGTTGAAGAAGGCCCTATATGGTCTCAAACAAGCCCCCAAAGCATGGTATTCAAGACTGGACATATATTGACAACAACAAGGGTTCAGGAAAGGAAATACATACAAAAATGTCTACATAAAGGTAAATAAAGATAATATCATGTTGATTGAAGTTTATGTTGATGATATTACTTTTGGAAGTGATGATGACAAGATGAGTTAGAAATTTTTCAAGACATGCATAATG
>JASDQU010506115.1:761-29522 GCA_032191745.1 Picea mariana | reverse complement strand
CACACCCAATATAACTTCCTTTGCCAAAGAAATATCTTCTTTCTTCAAAATCCATGGAACATCACCTTCTTTGAAAGACTAAGAGGGACCAACCTCTCCTCTACTTTCTTGTCTTGGCCAATGTTTATTTTTAGTTTTTGAATAAATAAGATCTCTCCTCACATCCAATGTGTCACTTTATTTTGATGATATGTGCCTCCATAAAGAAGATGATTTTTTTTTAATTATATGCATGGGATCCAGTAAGTGGGAAATATTAAGATGCTCCCAATAAGGGAGCCCATAAAATATAAATTTCATTTTCATCTCAGTGAGAAATTTCTCAACATAGGTGTTGAAGAATTATGGATCATCGAACATAGGATCCCCATTTGAATAAAATTTTTACGTGATCTCCTTCTCCTTATCTCTCTCATATGCTCTAAGTCATTCTGCTGGTGTCATTATTGCAAGAATTTGGGTTCTCTCTGGTTTACCATTGAAAGTGGATGTTTCTCTTCTATAATGGTGTTCTTTTGGGAGGAATACACTCGGGCAGTCATACACTGGCTTTCATAGGTGGTTGGACCACCTAGCCTTCATAGAGGGTCCAAAACATTTACATCCATGCTAGCCTTTAGTTACAAGACCTGTGAAATTATTGTATACATAACACATTAGCGTTTAAGAATAGAATGTCAATCACAATGAATAAAATATGAAAATAAATATTAATAAACAAATAAATAAACATGTTAATTACCATAGAAAACTCCTAA
Organism: Picea mariana; assembly: GCA_032191745.1. Lineage (NCBI taxonomy): Eukaryota > Viridiplantae > Streptophyta > Pinopsida > Pinales > Pinaceae > Picea > Picea mariana. The sequence goes on along the minus strand of JASDQU010506115.1, from coordinate 28,764 downwards.
GCCTGGATAATCATGTGTGGTGTAAGCACATATGCCATACAATGTAAAAATCCTCTCTATTGTGTTGGCTCTTGATACATCCTATACATGTATCCCTTCCCATAATTCCTTCAATTCATCTACCAATGGTTGTAGGTAGACATCCATATTCTTCACTTGTCTTCTACAAGGGACTATAAGAGTCAACATAAGATGTTCATTCTTCACGGACAACCATGGGGGGATATTGTTATTGATAACTACTACAGGCCAAACAAAATAGTTGGTGTTTTGGAGGAAATATGGGTTCACACCATCCGTTGCTATGCTGAGTCGTATACTTCGTACTTCATCCTTGAATTTTTCTGGCCATGTATTCTCTATATGCTTCATGTCTATTGAATCTGTTGGGATTCAAATAACTCCTGACTCACTTCTATGTGAAACATGCCATCCCTGCAACATAGCTAATTATTTGCAATGAAAGAGACTTTGAGTCCTTATGATTATAGGCATGTGCCTCAATATATTATGAGGAGGAGCATGTGATTTACCATTTTTATTTGATTTATGGTACCTTTCATGCCCACATTTGAGACATATCTCTTTTTCTCCATATTCCCCTCTATATTGAATACAATCATTCAGACATGCATGATATGATATATAGTCAACACCCAACATTTTCAACAATTGCTTTACCTCTTCGCAACTACCAGGAAAAACATTATCACCAGGAAGAACCGTATCTTTGAATATCCTATAGTTAGTGGGAAACATAATTATTGTACAAGGTCATTTAACATTTATAAAAGAAACCATTTTTAATGTTGATTGTATTGTGACAAAATTTTGCAAAATTAATATAAGGCGCTTGCTGGTTGACGCAGAAACGCGCCACCTAGGCACGTCCGCACTCATAGGACCTTCTTCTCCTCAGCCCGAAGAACTCGAAGGTTCTTCTATTTCCCTATCGGGAAATCTGCACCCACAACAATCTCTTCCGAGGTTAGCTAAATCTCGTTATCTCGCGAGTTAGTGACTCAAAGCTCCCAACTCTTCCTTTCAAATCTTACGATACCCGACCTGGCGATACGGGTATAGCTCCTTCCACATGAAACCATGGGCTAGAATTAAAGGTTATCACCTCTCACAACCTCGTAACCTTGCAACCTCGTCGGTTGAACCGTATAGTTTTCACCCTCTTATTCTGTGAGTTCCCGAGATGCGAGAATTCAACGGAATGCTGAATCTATCTTCAGCCAACGCGTGTCCACCCGTCGTCCGTGCGGTCCCACCTTATACTCTGCCATGCGTCCACACAAATCTCGGCTCCTCGTCACTTTGTGACTCGGCATCCACACAAATCTCGGCTCCTTGTCACTTTGTGACTCGGCATCCACATGAATCTCGGCTCTTCGGCACTTCACGACTTGGCGTCCACACAAATCTCGGCTCTTCGGCACTTCACGACTCGCACCACTTCATCGCCTTACGCCCTCGCGCCTCACAACTTTGAATACCCAATATTTGAGCCTTTACCCTGCGAACACCCAAGTTTGCGAGATCTCTCGATCTCTTGCCACCTGTCCTCCTCAGATGAATGGCTACGATCTTCTCGCCACTTCGCTACTCGCGAGCTAAAGGACTTCCCTTTCGGTCCTCCAATGTCTGATTCTCCGAGATGAGAATCTCCTTACACGCGTCCTCCTCAACGAACGACTCTGATCTTGTCGAGATATCGCGTCTCGCGATATTGTTGTTCTTGCTACCCAACTTTCGGGGCTTCATCTCTCGAGTCCCCGATACACGATACCACATGTAGATCTGACGGCTCCCGTGACTCAAAATTGACGGCTCTGTCCCTCCTGAGCTTCAACTCTTGAGAATCTTCTCACTGTAACCTCCTTGCACCTCTGCAAGATCTAACAATCCTTGGAACTTCGTGAAATCTCTTCAAAAGATTTCGATCGTCCGTTCCTCCTTAGGGAATCCATGAAATGAACAAGAGTATCTCTCCATGAGATTCCTTCACCTTTTCGCCAACCTGTGGCGCTTCTTCCTGACTTCAAATCACACTTTTCTACGCTGATCTTCAGTGACTCAGAGGCCTATCCTTTCTGAGCTTTTCTAAATTACTCCAACCTCAATGAGGTTCTTTGCACACACTCCTTGCGGCAAGCCTGCGAACACTTCAACTGTTCGAGCTTCCTTGACTCTGTGTATNAGTAGTCCTTCAATACTTCTGCTCAGTGTCACGATTGAGACTCTTCTTAGCCTGCGCACTCCTTGCATGGCTCTAGCAATCCGGGCTCACTCCTGAGTGAACGAGAACAAGAGTTAACTCTCTGAGCCTTCTGCTAACGCATTCCTTGCGGACGACTTCAACTGCACTCCTTGCAGGAATCCTCGCTCAAAAGAGAAAACAATTGTAGCTCATCTCACTTCCTCTCAGATTTAAATCTTAACACATGAAATCATACACATAGCATAATAACAAATTCATAACATGAAGTAATTCTCATAAATAGAGCATTCAACACACATACACAGAGAATGACACAACAACCATGAATCTGAATCAACTTCTTCTATTAATTCAAGATCTATACATGGGTGTTCTTCTACATCTCTCTACTATTCTCCTATGCTCTAGACTCTTCTAAATCCTGTTGTTGAACTATGCTAGCTAATGTTACAATGCACAATGAGGGTGTCTATATCCCGTTTCCCTCTTTTCTTCTAGAACTGTCTAATCTACAAATTCAATTCTATCTACCTGCAACTACCACTATAAATGCCTCTGTCTATCTCAGACGAGAGTGTATGGCTCGAGGTCTGATTACATTTTTACCAAGGCACCTAAATTAAATGATCCCATTTATGTTCAGCGCATCAATCTTCAAGGGAAAATTTAAAAAATTAAAAACTTGCGCTGGATGTCTTCCAGCTGACTTTCTGCTTCCACGTTGGCTTGCTTGTCGTGAGGGATGCTCCTGCATCATACTCCCTCGCTTGAAAATTTGCATGGGCTCCTGTCCATGAGCTCCTGCACGGTATTTCCATGCTTCATAATTTCTGTTTCAGTCTCCCAACTAGCATCTTCAGCTGGGTGTCCCTTCCATTTGACCAAATATTCAAAATATTCTTTCCTCCTGGTTTTCTTACCCACTCTTTTATTCAGTATCTGCTCCATCTGTGGCTTTTCTGCAACTGGCATCTACTTCTGCCACTGGACCTCTGGTTGATCATCACCTTCTGCTCCTGCTTCATCAGTTTTGTATGGATATAAATCCGAAACATTAAATATCAGAGATATTCCAATCCCATCTGGTAACTCAATTTCATAAGCATTCTGTCCCATTTTATTTAAGACCTTGCATGGTCTAATTTTCTTCATTTTCAGCTTGTTGTATGTTCCTCTCAGGAACCTTTCCTTCCTCAAATGTGCCAGAACTAGATCACCAACTTCGAACTAAAGTTGTCTCCGATGCTGATCTGCTCTGCGCTTGTACTCCTGACTTGACTTCAATAGTCACTCCTTCACCTAGCTGTGAAATTCTTTCATTGCTTCAGCAAATTCTCCTGCACTAGCACTGCTAGTATCAGTCTGTTCTGAATCCCTCAATTCAGAAACCCCTCTCGGCTGCATTCAATATACAATATGAAATGGACTTTTCCCTGTGCTCTTGTTCACTGAATCATTTTAAGCAAACTCTGCCTGTGGTAATATGCTATCCCAGCTGCTATGGTTCTCTGTCACCAAACTTCTCAACAAGTCTCCCAGACTTCTGTTGACCACCTCTGTCTATCCATCCGTCTGAGGATGATAAGAAGAACTAAACATCAAATTAGTTCCCATCTTCTTCCACAATGTTCTCTAGAAATTCCCTATGAATTTTGTGTCCCTGTCCGAGACTATGCTTTTCGGCAATCCATGGAGTCTAACAATCTCCTTGAAAAAAAAATTTGCGATGTGGGTCGCATCGCTGGTCTTCTGGCATGGGATAAAATGTGCCATTTTGGAAAACTTGTCAATCACCACAAATATCAAATCATGTCCTCTTTGCGTCCTAGGCAATCCCAATATGAAATCCATGTTGATTTCATCCCACGGCCTCTCGGGTATGGGTAATGGTTGGTAGAATCCCGCATTCTGCTTCCTTCCTTTTGAATGTTGGCAAAATCTGCATCTATCCACAAACCTCTTGACTTCTGACCGCATCCCTAGCCAAAAGTATGACTCGCCCAGCTTTGCAAATGTCTTATCATGGCCAAAATGTCCAGCCAATCCTCCACTGTGCTTCTCCTTCAACAAATTCTCCCTCATGGTACAATTTGGAATACACAGCTGATTTCCTTTGAACAACAATCCGTCCTGAATCACGTACTCTATCCACTGGCTTCTGTCTCTGAGAAATAGATTCTCAGTTGCTTCATAAGCTTCCTTGAAGTCTGAATCATCTGCATACATGTCCTTAAGATCATCAAAGTCTAATGTCATGACTTTGAACTCCTGCAATAGCAAACACTTCCTACTCAAAGCATCAACAACTTTGTTAGCAGTACCAGAAATATGTTTTATCAAAAAAGTGAAAATTTTCATGTATTCAACCCACTTAACATGCCTCTGATTCAACTTTTCCTGTTGAGTCACAATTTGTAATGCATGGTTATAACTATATAAAACAAATTCTTTTGGAATCAAATAGTGCCTCCATTTCTTCAATGCCTGTATAATGACATAGAATTCTTTATCATACGTGGAGTATTTCTCTTTTGCCTCATTCAGCTTCTCGTTGAAATATGCAATCGACCTATCTTCCTGACTCAAGACCACTCCAATTGCAAACCCGCTTGCATCACATTTCACCTGAAATGTCTTCTGAAAATCTGGCAACACCAACACTGGTTGTTCTGTAATCTTTCATTTCAATAAATTGAAACTCTTCTCAGCCTCTTCCATCCAGTGAAAAGATTTATGTATTTTCTTCACTGTATCCATCATTACTGCACTAATTCCACTGAAATTTCTAATGAATTTCCGGTAGAAACTAGCCAAACCATGAAAACTCCTCACCTCAAATACGTTCCTCGGTGATGCCCAATTCTTGATTACCTCCACCTTGTCTGGATCGATTCTCAACTCATTTGTAGATATGAAAAACCCCAAATAAATGAGTTCTATCTTCATGAATGAGGACTTCTTCATGTTTATCAACAACTTCTCCTGCTGTAATTTCTTCATCACAACAACCAAATGCTTCAAATGTTCATCCTTTGTCTCGCTGAAAACCAATATGTCATCCAGATATACGATGACAAATTTCCCGATGAACTCCTTCAAGACTTCATTCATCAACCTCATAAAGGTACTTGGTGCATTCGTCAAGCCAAACGACATGACAAGCCATTCGTACAAACCTTCGTTTGTCTTGAATGCTATTTTCCATTCGTCACCTTCTCTCATACGAATCTGATGATATACACTCTTCAAATCTATCTTTGAATTTTTTTTTTCCCCACTTAAGCAATCCATCAAATCATCCATTCTCGGCAATGGGAATCTATACCTGATAGTTATCTTATTGATGGCTCTTGAATCGGTGCACATCCTCCAGCCTCCGTCTTTCTTCGGACTGAGTACTGTTGGAACAACACATGGACTCAAGCTTTCCCTAACCAAACCTTTGTCCAACAACTCCTGGACCTGTCTTTTAACCTCTTCATTCTCCTGTGGCATCAACCTATACATGGCTTTGTTTGGAAAACTAGCTCCTGGTATGAGGTGTATATGGTGACTCATGCTCCTCATCGGTGGTAACGAATGAGGTAATTTGTCTACTACAATATCAGTGAACTCTTCCAGCAGTTCTTGAACTTCTTCTGGAAAATCGTCCATTCTTGTGCTAGTCAGAACAATTCTCGGTTTTCTGACCACAAAGAATTGTGGATCCTCCTTTTTAACTTTTGTAAGAAGTTCCTTCCCACTCATGAGAAGTACTGTGTTGTTTACTTCTGACTTCACCTCTTTATCTTCAATTGGACACAACATGTGAGTCCTCCCATTCTTCTTCAGGGTATAGGTGTTCATCCTCCCATCATGAATTACATTTCTATCATATTGCCATGGTCTACCCAACAATAAATGACAGACATCCATAGGAATAACATCACATAAAATATTATCATTATATCCTCCTATATTAATGTTAACTAAGCACTGTTTAGTGACATTTACCTGATGTCCCTTCTGTAGCCATGAAGCTTTGTATGGGCTTGGATGATCAGTTGTCTCTAGCTCCAGTTTTTCTACCATCTCGGTTGAAATGAGATTATCTGTGCTTCCACTGTCCAGAATGACCTTGCACACTCTATCCTTGGTCTTGCAAGTAGTCCTAAAAAGACTGTTCCTCTGCACTGAGTTCTCCATCTCTTTCTCTGGCATCAAAAGGACTTTTCGCACCACCAACGATCTTCTGCCTTCAGCATACTCTGTCTCAACATCTCACCTCTGTGCCTCGATGATGTGAGTCTCTCCAGTTTCTTTCTTTTTCTCTGGACATTCGAACGACCTGTGCCCATTCTTTCCACACGTGAAGCATGTGATTACTCCACCTCTTCCTCTTCCTCTACCTCTAGTATGAGGAAACCTATCATTATCAACATATCCCCCTCTTTGTTCGATTTTTTGTCCTCGCTGCTCAACATATGGTCTTCTCTGTGAGGTTCCACCTTTTTCAACCTTTCCTTGAGGTTTCTTCCATTCCTCCTTGGGCTTCTGGTATTTATCTTGGGCAACTGCTTTTCCTCTGGGTTGACTCCTGCCTCTGCCCCTCTAAATTTGTTTACAGCTCAACTTCTCCTCAGCTTTCAGAGCCAATTGGTAAGCATCCTCCACCGTTCAGATGGTCTCCAAATTTAGTTCATCCTGAATTTTATACCTCAGGCCATTCATATACCTAGCCACCTTTTCGTCATTGCTTTTGCGATGACTTGCTCTGATATTCAACCTGTAAAACTCCTTAGTATACTCCTTTACTGTCATCAGCTTCTGTCTCAGGTTTTGCATCCTCCTGATCAAAGAAATTTGATAGTCCCTGGGAATAAATTTCTCCTTCATCTTTGCAATCATCCTGTCCCAGCTCTTAATCTTCTGCTTCCCTTGGAAACGCCTGTCAGCTTGCAGTTCATCCCACCACAAGGCTACATGTCCTTTTAATCTTGTGACGACATGTCTAACCTTCTTATCATCTTCGATATCTTCATAATCGAAGTAAGGGTCAAGAGCTCTAATCCATTCTAGCAGCTCTTCCACATCCAGAATCCCTTCATAAGATGGAATGTCCATCTTTGTTTTCAAACTCATCCGAGCGATAGCCTTAATTAAACACTCATTGGCTACATCTTCAGTTGTTATTTCTTCTTCTTCACGTCCAACATCACCTTCATCTTCGGATTCACTGATATCTCCTGCATCAGCTTTGCGCCTTTGTGATGTCTCCATGTCCTCCATTCTGGCACAAAGATTTCGCACTTATCTTTCTACGTCTGGATTCCGTGCTTGCCTACCTCTTTCTCTGGACATTTCTCTTTCTCTGGACAATTCCCTTTCCTCCTCTAGATTGGGTGATTGTCTACCTCTTCTCCTTGGTGGCACGGTGAATTCTCCTTTTTCTATGCTACAGAAAGAAAAGAAGCTTTTCTAAGATCTGATACCACTTGACGTGTATCAGAGTGCTCCTTCTCTTGTTCTGTCCTCTTGCCTGAAATATACAGACAAGAAATCAGCTCTGATACCACTTGACGTAGAAACACACCACACAGGCACGTCTTCTCTCACATGACCTTCTTCTCCTCTACCCAAAGAACTCGAAGGTTCTTCTATTTCCCCATCGGGAAATCTTCACCCACAACAATCTCCTCCGAGGTCAACTAAATCTCGCTATCTCACGAGTTCGTGACTCAAAGCTCCCAACTCTTCCTTTCAAATCTTACGATACCCAACCTGGCAGTATGGGTATAGCTCCTTCCACATGCAACTGTGGGCTAGGCTTAAAGGTTAGCACCTCTCGCAACCTCGTAACCTTACAACCTCGCCGGTTGAACTGTAGAGTTTTCACCCTCTTATTCCGCGAGTTCCTGAGATGCAAGAATTCAACGGAATGCTGACTCTATCTCCAGCCAACGTGTGTCCACCCATTAGCCGTGCGGTCCCACCTTATACTCTGCCACACATCCACACAAATCTCGACTCCTCGGCACTTCGCAACTCGGCGTCCACATGAATCTCGACTCTTCGGCACTTTTAGACTTGGTGTCCACACGAATCTCGGCTCTTCGGCACTTCACGACTCGCGAATCCTAACGCCGATACCTCGGGACTTCTCGCAGCGAGATCTCGATGATTTGGTTTTGTGCCACCTGTACTCCACTCGTCGACTATTTTATGGCCCACACTATCCTCCAACTGTCAGGATATCGCCTTCTCGCAACCTCGCGATCCCCGTGGCCAAAATCTCGAACCTTTTCTTGCGAGGTCCTGATACACGATCCCTCGTGCGGATCCAACAGTCCTCCTACGATCCGGATCCAACGACTGTCCTTCTCTCGCTACCTCGCGACCTCACGACTTGGAGTATCCAATGTTTGGACTCTCAACTTGCGAACTCTCGAGTTCGCGAGATCTCTCGATCTCTCCCCACCTGTCCTCCTCAGATGAATGGCTACGATCTTCTTGCCACTTGTTCGCCTCGCGTCCTCGCACCTTGTGACTTTGAATACCCAATATTTGGGCCTTTACTCTGCGAACTCTCGAGTTTGCGAGATCTCTCGATCTCTCGCCACCTGTCCTCCTCAGATGAACAGCTACGATCTTCTCTCCACTTCGCTACTTGCGAGCTAAAGGACTTCCCTTTCGGTCCTCTAATGTCCGAGTCTCCGAGATCAGAATCTCCTTACATGCATCCTCCTCAATGAACGGCTCTGATCTTGTTGGGATATCATGTCTTGTGATATCGTTGTTCTTGCTACCCAACTTTCGGGGCTTCAACTCCCGATTCCCTGATACACGATACCACGTGTAGATCTGACGGCTCCTATGACTCAGAATCGACGACTCTGTCCCTCCTGAGCTTCAACTCTTCGGAATCTTCTCACCGTAACCTCCTTGCACCTCTGCAAGATCTAACGATCCTCAGAACTTCGCGAAATCTCTTCATAAGATTTCGACCATCCGTTCCTCCTTAGGGAATCCACAAAATGAGCAAGAGTATCTCTCCACGAGATTCCTTCACCTTTTTGCCAACCTGCGACGCTTCTTCCTGACTTCAAATCACACTTTTCTACGTTGATCTTCAGCGACTCAGAGGCCTATCCTTCCTGAGCTTTTCTAAGTTACTCCAACCTCAACGAGGTTCTTTGCACACACTCCTTGCGGCAAGCCTGCGAACACTTCAAATGTTCGAGCTTCCTTGACTCTACGTATACCCGTAGCAGCAGTGCTTCAATACTTCTGCTCAGTGTCACGACTGAGACTCTTCTTAGCCTGCGCACTCCTTGCATGGCTCTAGCAATCCGCGCTCACTCCTGAGCGAATGAGAACAAGAGTTAACTCTCTGAGCCTTCTGTCAACGCACTCCTTGCGGATGAATTCAACTGCACTCTTTGCAGGAATCCTCACTCAAAAGAGAAAACAATTGTAGCTCATCTCACTTCCTCTCAGATTTCAATCTTAACACATGAAATCATACACATAGCATAATAACAAATGCATAACAGGAAGTAATTCTCATAAGTAGAGCATTCAACACACATACACAGAGAATGACACAACAACCATGAATCTGAATCAACTTCTTCTATTAATTCAAGATCTATACATGGGTGTTCTTCTACAGCTCTCTGCTATTCTCCTATGCCCTAGACTCTTCTAACTCCTGTTGCTGAACTATGCTAGCTAATGTTACAATGCACAATGAGGGTGTATATATCCCGTTTCCCTCTTTTCTTCTAGAACTATCTAATCTACAAATTCAATTCTATCTACCTGCAACTACCACTATAAATGCCTCTGTCTATCTCAGATGAGAGCGTATGGCTTGAGGTCTGATTACATTTTTACCAAGGCACCTAAATTAAATGATCCCATTTATGTTCAGCGCATCAATCTTCAAGGGAAAATTTAAAAATTTAAAAACTTGCGCTGGACGTCTTCCAGCTGACTTTCTGCTTCCACGTTGGCTTGCTTGTCACGAGGGATGCTCCTGCATCACTGGTCAATTACCTCAATATTACAGATAAACATGCGTTTGACATGTCAAACTTTGCATTCAAATTGTAGAGTAACATTGTTGTCCCAAGCTGGGTAGACTTTGAACGGACACTAGGTCCAAAGAGAGGGGTGGTGGAAGTATATTTTAGGCTTTCAAAAATGGTATCATTAATATGAGCATCATCCCCTAGCTCATCATTATGGAATGCATCTAACAACATTGTCTCCATGGAAGTCGTATCCCATAAATAATCATCCATACCAACCTCTTTTTGATTGTCTCCATTGCCAACTTCTGAAGAACTACAAATTTGGATACATTTTTATTCAGATTGACATGGATGAAAAAAAATCAATGAGATAATCGAAACATAAATAAAATAAGTTAAACTTACTAGAGATTGAAAGGGATAACTCTACGATGGAATTTGAACAATATGGAATGGGTTGGAATTTGAAGAATTGACCATTTAATCATATAATGAGATTTTCTCCCCACATTTCAATAAAATTAGCAATAAATTTTTCTATACATATATAAAATAAATTTCGAGGACCATACCACAATCTGAGTTTGAATATAGTTTTGAAACCATTTTTTAAGAATAAGGTGACATAAAACGTAAAATGTATACTGAAGTATTGCAAGTCATGTGAATTCATCATAACAAATAATTTGAGATGAATATACTATTTTGTGTGCAAATTAAAGTTCAAATAACTTTAAAAGCATCTCGATGTGCTTATAAACCATAAACGCACTAGTGTGCATACTAACAATAAGCATTGATGCATTGAAAAATCTGTTAGACAATTGGCTTAGGTTGATGGATAGTTGGTATGGATTGCTGGTTTTCATTGATTTCAACCATTGGAGAGTGATATTGTAGATTGATTTCAAACCTTAGTGATTGATGTCAACCCTTGGAGAAAGTCCAGTAGCAAATTCCAGTAGCAAAAATGTTTGGTTAATGGACCCAAAGTTGTTTCATGTATAATGGTATGATTTTTAATATATTTTAAGCTAATACTATTCTATATGGATAGTACATGCTAATACTATTCTATATGGATAGTATATGGATAGTATATGGATGGTCGTTGTAGTTTTGAAGTTACACTCCGTGGAAAATAGGGTTTGTGGCTAGTCCTGAAACTAGTCTAAAACATGTGTTTCGGGTAGAAACGTCATAAATTATTCATAACAGATCCAAATTAAGTAAGAAAAAAAGTGTTGGTTAGAGTACAATATGTAGTATTTCATGTAAAATTTTCATATCCATACAACAAATATTCCATGTGAGGCACACTCTACAAGTTTTCTCTCTAGAATAAGCCAGAATTCAACAAGGTATGCCATTTTTGCTATAACTCCTTTTCCGAGAGGTTCCAAGTAGTGACACCTAGAGGAATTTCATAAACCACACTAAAGAACATTGTGTACTACTTTTCATATATTTATTCATTACAGGTACATAGTTGTGATTATTTCAAGTTAGGGTTGTTGACTAATCCAAAACTAGTCATGTGAGACTAAAGAAAAGTTTGATGAAAATGCTAGTCTCTTGTTGTTAAATTTAAGGAAGGTTTGCAAGTATGTGATCATATACACCAGGTCTATTACAGAGTTACAAATCAGATTTGGATGATGAAATTGATGAGGGTTTTTGGTTGAGGTACATGTTGGGTACATGGTTGAGACAAGTAGTTGATGAGTTGGCACATACATGAGGTGTATAGTTGACGATGTTGGTACATATTGATGAGTCATAGTTGATGAGTAGTTAATACATAATTGGTACATACTTGGTACATGGTTGGAGGCACTTGTTAGTAGTATTGTTGACACATGGTTTATGGATGATGTAATATACTTGTATTGGTATATTATTAGAAGAACATATTGATCTTGGTGATGATTATGATTTGTTGTGTTATGTTTGGTTGATGCATATATTTGAGAGTTGTCTTGGTGAGTAGATCTGATTTGGTTGATAAGATTGATGAGACAAGTTGTTGTGATAGGTTGTTTGGACATGTTGTTGTGACATGTTATTTATACAGGTTTATTGCATGGTTGATGCACTTGTTCATGGTACAGGTAAAGGTACAGGTTGGTGCATGGTTGATGCACTTGTTTATGGTACAGATTGATTACAGATTGAGGTACATGTTGATGCATGGTTGATGCATGGTTCAGGTTATTGGTGCAAGTTGTTCAATGTAGGTTGATTGGTATAGGTTTACAACAGTATATCTCACACTGATAGTGTGACAATGGTTCCATCATTATACTTATACGTCAGGGAGGTTGGACGGGGCAAGGATAGGTGGTTGTAGCCACCTTCCGGTTGTAGCTGAAGAACATAGAGGGTTGTAGCCTCCTTCTAGTTGTAGCCTGAGAATTGAGGAATTGGAGCTTCCCTCAGGTTGTAGCATGAGAAATTAAGGGGTTGGAGCCTCCTTTCAGTTTCCGCTGAAAGACAAAGGAAGTTGGTGCTTCTAATGAATGTAATTCTTAAAGACATATAAGAAAAAACATTTCATGGTTTTCTCCCGCTTTGGGTTTCCACGTAAAAATACTGGTGTACTGTGTATGTGTATGATTGCTCATTTGTTCATTGCTTATTTACTCTGCAACTATTGGATGATAATGCTACATTGATATAACACTTGCATATTGTGGTTAAAAAGGATTGAATTGCTCTATTATTGATTCACCCCCCCTCTCAGTAATCCAACAAAATCAACCACACCGTGTTTCTAGATTTTGTTAATAAAAAACAATCATGTCTCTGGTGTATCTAATAATATGGATGCATCGATGCGTAATGTAATATGTCTGCACCGATGTGTCTTACATAAACACATCGTTGTGCTAAAAAAGTTAAAAAAAAGCACAATTTTTTTAAACAATTAAAAAAAGAGCGGGAATCGAATTTCATAAAGTCATTTAAATACTAAAAAGCTATTCACTATTTCATTATTTTGCAAATTTTTTTCGGGAGAGACTTGCAAGAGAGACATACGGAGGAACACTATGGAGGAGAAAAATACTTTGGAACCACAATATTAATTATAATATGAGAATTTGAAGGGTATGGCGATTCACTTTAAACCCTTTTCATAAAGTTTGTTTAATATTAAGAAGGTATTCAATATTTTTCATTATTTTTCGAAAATTTACAAGAGATAGATTTTGAGGAGAGACACACCGAGGAGCACTGTGGAGCAGAAGAATACTTTGGAACAACAAAAATATTCAGAAAATCAGGATTTGAAGGGTATAGATTCACTCAAAACCCTACATTCAGAAAACAAAAGAAATTCATACTTAACTTAAACCCTTGTTTTTTTTTTTACGTAACTGAAAAATTTCACCCTAGGGTTTAACTCTCTCTATCACTTTAGAATTAAGGATTTTCATTTTAGGTATTTTAGATATAATGAGTTTGTTTTTCTATATATAAGTGTTTGGAATATGATGTAAAGGGACCACTTATTTCATCGGATCCCAAACACAGTCAACCCTCTTCCTTTTTTATTTTTATTTTCTTAAACGGTTTTTGTTTTAAAGTTTTCTGCTTTTCTGGTGCGCTTTTTCGACATAAATGCATCGATGCATTTATGTATAAGGAACGAACCGATTAAGCCAGATTTAAAAAAAATAATTAAAAAATATGGTGCATAAAAAAAATATAGCCAATGTTCTCATCTAAACAACACAGAAAATGTTGTCACATAATTTATTTATTTATTTATTATTTTTTCTTCTCATCAGTGTGTAATTTTTTTATTGTTGTTTTTTTATGAATGTTTAATTTTTTTGCTATGTTTTTGTTTTCTACTGTAGTCATTGTGATGTCCTCCATATATATATCGCACTGTTGTAATTCACAATCTTTTCAAAAAAAAATTAAATTGTTCGATGCATGTTTTTGTATGGAACACACCAATGCATTTTATGTAATAAATACACCGATGCTTTGTATATAAAAAATGCACTGGTTACACCGATTTGTTTTTACTGAAAATTATGTGATTTATTTATAAAATATATTTAATAATTTATGTATTGAATGGTACATGTTGTATAATGATAAAAATATGAGTGAGAAGAGTTCAAATAAGAAAGTTTTAGGTCAACACAATGATGACACATCTGAAAAAACAAAAAAGACAAGTTCTCTGTAAATTCTATACAAAATTAATATGGTTAAACTATATGTAAGTTNGACCTAAGTGCAGAATAGCGTAAAAGGTTGATGGAAAAATTGCAGAGGGATGAATCAGGTGAATGAAAAAATACTATTCAATATGATTTGTTTTTTGAAATTTTCATTAAGAATATACTTAGGAATATTAGATGACATGTCTCAAAAAATCTATCAATTCACATATGTTTAATGTTCTATATGCACCAACAATGAGGGAACAAAATGTCATCATAACAAAACAAAATTAATTAATATAGAAGATGTAAATGATGATGTAATTAATAAAGTTGTTTTACAACATCCATCCTTGAATGTCTTCAAACATGTGCTAACATACAAAGAAGAGCCATCAGAAAAATTGATTGAAATTGGGTTAATTAAGGGCTGGCATATAAAAAATTAATTGTCAAATTTGTAAGTATAATCTATGTTCTCTTACTTCCATCGTTTTATAATTAATGAAACAAAAATAATACTTTGTATTAAATATATGATTTATGATGGGGTATAAACTTGCAGGAAAAAAAGTATGGAATTGAGCCAACAAAAGAATTGTTGAAACAAGGCATGAGATTTGATTTTGAGCATGTGTATGATTCATGAGTCACTTATTTCTTTAGAGGTACATCGCTTTTCAATTTACATTCCTGTATATTATTTATTTCAATTTTCATTATTCTTACCAATGTAAATAGACTCGTTAAAATTTATTTTTATGTTTGTAGATGGAACTTCAAGAAGAACAAAACAATCGAGACAATCAACCAAACATTTAGCAAAATAACCCAAGGCAGGGAAGTAGTTTGATCACTAACAACAGTTCCAGTGAAAAACAATGACCAATATATTTGGATATCAATGCAAGTTGCAATTGTATTTTTTTGAAATAATTGTTTGTGAAAATCATACATTTTTGTTTAATGTAATGGACATAATGCCCCAATTGAAAGACACGATATTACCGATAAGTGTCCCATTTTGTATGACAAAGACCCTATTATTCATATAATAAAATATGTTTTAATTTATTGTATTGCATTGTCCAATGTCCCTGTGAAATTTTACATCGTTGATTAAATATATGGATGACTAAATATTATAATGAAGAGATGCAAAATATGATGATATAACAAATTAATCCAAACATCATATCCAAATTCACTAATCAAAATATAAGATACATGTAATTTGTTTAATAAATAATGGAATTAAAAAATAACAATAATTAGGTAGATCTTTCTTAGTGTATTTTAATTATTAATCTTATCGATGCGTTTAATATTAAAACTCATTGGTGAGTTTCATATGAAATTCACATCGATGCTTTTATGTAATCAATTAGCACTGATTTCAATATTAATTTAATACCACAAAATTATATTAAAAATTTGGCCATCAGTGCGTTAATCTTATACGAAGCACCGATGCATATGTGTTATTGATACGCACCAGTGCTATTATGTTATTGATAAGCACCAAGGCTTGTTTGTTACTGAAAAGCATTGATTCTTTTGATTTTTAATGCACCATGGCATTTTTCCCTATAACGCACCAGTGCATATTATTTTATACAACATCAGTGACTTCTTATTAATAACGCACCAGTGCATTCTATGCAGAAATCCCTGGTGCTTAATTATTTTTAACTCTCCCAGTACGTTTTGATGTTAAAGCCCCAATGCTTATAATTCAAACACCCCGATTCTTAAATATTTTACTGCCCCATGGATTTCATATTTTACTGCCCCAGTGCTTGAAATTAAGTGTACAACATTGGTGTTGTAGGTGTACGTACACATTGGTGCTTGTGCCTTATACAAACACATCAATTTTTAAAAATCCGCTAACACCTTCGTCCGCCTAGATTTTTTTAGTTATAATCAACTTTTTTTATAGTATCCACAAAAACATTTCTATCGATAACAAATGTTGTAGCGAAGGTTGTTTTGACAATTTTTGCCAATTTTGAAACACTAGAAACCTCCGCTATAAGGTTTTTTCCTTGTAGTGAATGGGTATCATGCTTGATTAAAAATGAGTCCTTTTGAAGCTTTGTATGGAAGAAAGTGTAACACACTAGTGAGTTGGGACAACTCAACATATAGAGCCATCATTGGGCTAGATTTGTTAAAGGAAATGGAAGAGTGGATGACAAAGATCGGGAAAAATTTAAAGATTGCACAAGACATGTAGAAAAGCTATGCAGATAAGAACAATTTTTTTAGAGATTTTAAAGTGGGAGAATATGTTTTCCTAAAAGTGAAAGCAAAAAGAAGTTCGATAAGATTGAGTTGTTGCCCAAAGTTGGTAGGGAGATATTGTGGGCCTTTTGAAATATTAGAAAATATAGGGCCAATTGTATACATTTAGCATTGCCTACATCAATGAGAGTGCATAATGTATTTCATGTATCATTATTAAAGAAATATGTGCTTGAACCTAACCACATAATTGATTGGACTGTGATCCAGGTTGAAAACGAAGGGTATTTCTGGATAGAACCAATACAAATCTTGGACCGAAAAGTCAAATTCCTTAGGAACAAAGCCATAGGGTTGGTAAAGGTTCATTGGACATGCTACGGTCTCGAAGATGCAACATGGGAGCATGAAGAAACTATGCAGGAGGAATATATTCTATACTATAGGAATATATTGGTCCGTTCAAAATGTAATTCTCAGCTAGACCTTTCCAACAAAATACCAAGTGCCCAAACGAATATCGTATGCAAAATTAATTCCTCTCGGAAGTTGATGTATCAATTAACCAAATCGGGACCCACAAACATTTTGGCATTTCATATTCTAGGGTTAGGTTTTTGGATTTTTAGGGTTTTCTCATTGATGCTTTATGTTAAAATGACTTTTTAGCCTCTTTGTAATCAACTTCTTTCTAATGAGTGTATTCAAAACATCTCTCTCTTCAGGGATAAGCTACCACCATTCTACCTAGTTTGTGTGCTTTTCATTTTACATTCTTTTGTATTCCATTCATTAATAGAATCTGATTTAAATTTAATACTATGTTTCTTGAAATATCTTTGTGTATTTCCTTTTTATACCTATTCCTTCATTTCATTCTCAATATACTCTGGATCAAGGTTAGGCCTTCGCATAGGAGGACGAGAACCTAACATTGGGTCACACCTAGAATTTTCTCTATCCCGTGCAGATCCATGAGCCACCCTTTGGAATTCACTAATGTCATAGTAGTTGACATGGAGACTTAACATAAACTCTTCCCATAATTTCCTGAGTAGATATAAAGACATTTCCCTATTATTTCAAGGAGGTTTGTCAAAAACCAGAAATCACCTATCCATCCAATTATCTAAAAAGGGTTGGTAGATGCATAAGTCCATACAAATGAATCTCTTTGTGACTAGTGGCTGTAGTCTGGTTCTAGGATCAATGAACAATTCCATCATCTATTTTTTTGTAATGTTTAGGTATTTAACTTGGTTTTTATCTAGTCCAGTCCTATAAAATTCAAATATTCTAGCCTTGTAATTAGAAATATTAATTAATTGGCCTTGGAAACTTTTAATGGAATATATAAGGGTGTCCAAGGAACTAGGCAATGACAATTGTGAGGGATCTCTAATACTCCATAAGTATTGAACAAGAGTTCTAAGAGACCTCAACCATTCATAAATTTCCATGCTTATATTTTTTGGTTGTAGGTTAGGGTTCGGTGTGCCTTCCTATGGTGGTGCTAGTTTTTTTTTTTCTCCAAGCTCCATGTTAATTAATCTTGCTCCAATTTAATAATTAAAGATATAATCTAAGCTTATTTTTTAAACATTTAAGAAAATTAGGAAATTAAAAAAAATGAAATTGTATCCAAATACATACTTGGAATCAACTAGAGACAATGTGAGGAGAGCGTGGACACAACGCCAACAAGATCAGGGAATTTTTTTTCTCAATATGTCTTGAGAATGTGATTTTTGTGTTTGTAAAATGGATACCAATATTGATTTCAATGCTTATGAAATGAATTAAATCAATTTTAATGCAATGGTTTTAGTGCTTCATGCAATTTGCGTTTATTAAATTGTGCATATTCCAATGTTTGTAAAGTCAACAATTTCCAACTAAATTGTGTTTGATGCATTTCTCTTACTAAAGTGAATTGATTTCAATGTTTTGTACAATGGATAAAATTGATTTCAATTTTTAGTGCCATCACTAGTCACTAATACAATGAATAAAGTTGATTTTAGTGCTTCTTGTAATGCTTTTATTAAATTGCATAGATTTCAATGTTAGTAAAGTCAACAATTTCCAACTAAATTGTGTTTGATGCATTTCTCTTACTAAAGTGCATTGATTTCAATGTTTGTACAATGGATAAAATTGATTTCAATTTTTAGTGCCATCACTAGTCACTAATACAATGAATAAAGTTGATTTTAGTGCTTCTTGCAATGCTTTTATTAAATTGCATAGATTTCAATGTTAGTAAAGTCAATAATTTCCAACTAAATTGTTTGATGCATTGGTGTTACTGAAGTGCATTGATTTCAATGTTTGTATAATGGATAAAATTGATTTCAATTTTTAGTGTGGTCACTACTTATATAATGAATAAAGTTGATTTTAGTGCTTCTTGCAATGCTTTTATTAAATTGCATAGATTTCAATGTTAGTAAAGTTAATCATTTCCAACTAAATTGTTTGATGCATTGGTGTTACTAATGTGCATTGATTTCAATGTTTATACAATGGATAAAATTGGTTTCAATTTTTAGTGCGGTCACTACTTATATAAAGAATAAAGTTGATTTTAGTGCTTCTTGCAATGCTTTTATTAAATTGCATAGATTTCAATGTTAGTAAAGTCAATAATTTCCAACTAAATTGTTTGATGCATTGGTGTTACTAAAGTGCATTGATTTCAAATTTTGTACAATGGATAAAATTGATTTCAATTTTTACTATGGTCGCTACTTATATAATGAATAAAGTTGATTTTAGTGCTTCGTGCAATGCTTTTATTAAATTGCATAGATTTCAATGTCAGTAAAGTCAATAATTTCCAACTAAATTGTTTGATGCATTGATGTTACTAAAGTGCATTGATTTCAATGTTTATACAATGGATAAAATTGATTTCAATTTTTAGTGTCGTCACTACTTATATAATGAATAAAGTTGATTTTAGTGCTTTTTGCAATGCTTTTATTAAATTGCATTGATTTCAATGTTCATAAAGTCAACAATTTCCAACTAAATTGTTTGATGAATTGCTCTTACTAAACTGCATTGATTGATTTCAATGTTTGGACAGTGGAGAAAAATTGATTTTAGTGTTATTTTGTTACTTATTCACCTTATCTCCATGTTTGTACTCTCTAAGTTATAAAAGATAGTTAGTAAATTTCAAATGAGTATATTCATAGTTAGTAAATTTCAAATTAATACATTCATCTAAAACATATAGCCTACTTACCACCAATACAGATCCTTCTTTTGTCAATCATTCATCTTATCTTCATATAATTTTTGAAGTGACCTTTTTGATGGTACTCTCTTGCTTATAAATGATACTTAGTAAAATTTCAAATGAGTAAAATTCATTTAAAACATATACATATACACAATGATGACCATTTAAAGTTTTCATACAATAACCTACAATAAATATAATTCTATCTTAATTGCAATTTTTTTTTTTGTAAGTAAGAGATTTTATATATAAAGGGCCTTCAAAAAACCAGACTAGAGGTACAAAAACTCGAAAAAAACCGCACTATAGTTACTAAACTGCCCCAATAGAGGGGAAACTAGTTCAACCAGCCGGGTAAGTCTAGCATTTGATAGTCTAACAATCTTATAGAACAGAACTAAGCTGACTAAGATACAACTAATAGAAGAAACTATTAAAAAGAAAAGAATCCCTGTGGGGTCATACACTTGGCGAGTAACCTAGCCAAGTGGCTAGAACGGCCGCGTACCAAGACTCCTCTTCAACAGGTGTCCCTTTGCCTTCCAAATGCATGACAGCGTCCATGTTGCTCTCATCTCTATTGCTAACTGGCAGGGCGTCTCTAGGCCGACTCTACACATGCTGGCCTATAGCTATCACCGCCTCCATGTCCTCATGCTTGACCTACTCCACAACGACCTCTGCTGAACGTTGCGGCTGAGAAATTCTGTCGTCGCTCTCTGCATGGGGTTCCTCTGTTGAAGCCATGCCTTCTGGGTTGGAGGGGAAAGCATCTTGGAAGGTGGATAAAATCTGAAGGAGGGTTGAGATCTTTCCATCCATCATATGAAGTTGGAATTGGAGGTCCTCCATTCCCTGACAGAGTTCGAAGACCAGACCATAGAGAATGGTTAAGCTTTCTTTCAGCTGCGAGTCAGGGAAGGAGTCGGTAGATGCATACGTGCTATTTCGGGCACTTCGAATAGGAGGTGGCGCCCCCATGGGAGGTCGTGAGGAGCCAGATACCGGTGCAAGGGAAGGTTCAATGGTTCTAGAGTTTGGTGGGACAACAAGATAACGCGACAAAGAGCCCGACGAGCTATCAATAATGGCTAAGCATTCAAACCGGGAGGCAGGCGGGGTGGAGGAGGTGAGAGGTGCTAGCTCGGTTTGCAGAGGTGGTGAGGAGATCGTGGAGGGCGAACCAGGGGGAGAAAAAGAGGCTTGAGGCCAAGGAGGATGCCATGGTGAGCCTCTTCACAACCATTCTCTTTGACGTGACATAATTTCCTGCATTTGAAGGTAGAAAATGACTAAGTGCTCTAGGCAAATGCAGAGAGCCTAGAGAGGGCCAAGAGATGTGAGCACCATGAAAGTCTATGCAAATCCAGGCCAGGGCAGCGGAGGGATGTGGGAGTCAGTCTGTGAGCGAGGATGAGAAGCAATTGGAGACTAAAAAGCCATAGAGAAGTTCGTAATGAGGGTTGGGCGCACCAGAGTTAATGGTGCTGCAGCGATGTGAAGTCAAATTAATGCATGGTTGAGGTGATGGTCATTGGCACGAGCTCATCACATGGCTCCCTGCCTTGTTGTCCTGATCGCACTCCCTCTTTGCACCATTTGGCTTGCACTAACACCCCATCTAGGGGTTTGTCCACTTCCCCAGCTTTGCAGATACATTGCTGGAGAATAGGGTGATCAAGATTGAGGGATGTTTTGCAGAGGAGTTTAGGTTTGTCCCAGTTGGTCCCCAGATTAGCCAGTTCATCCGCAACTTGATTCACCTTTCTCTTGATATGAGCAGGTATAACAACCTGATTGGGTTATAGAAGATCCGAGATAGTTTTTAGCCCGTGTGAGAGTCTCCAACTAGGTGATATTATTTTTGGGTCCGCTCCATTTAAAATTCTGTTGAAGAGATTGATGATGATTTGAGAATCTCCCTCTACAATCAGCTTGGTGAAATTGTGCTCAATGGCTAATTACAGTCCTCTAATGAGCCCCCAAAGTTCCGCTGCGTTGTTCATGGCATGACCAAGGGAGCATGCGTTAATGAGAATGATGTGTCCATGGTGGTTGTGAAAAACTACTCTGTAACCCGCTGCTCCCGGATTGCCTTTAGAGGCTCCATCAAAGTTGAGCTTGATGAAGTCGACTCGGGGGGTGGACCAAGAGAAGGGGTTGCTGGGAGGGGGGGGGAGAAGAAGAGGGGGAAATTGGGTGATGAATTGGGAAGGGCTTCCAATACTGAAGGATCAAGAGTTTTGAGGGGTTGCTAATCAAGTCTTTTTCAGTTCAGAGCTGAAGGTTGAGAGTTTCCAGAATATTGAAGTGACATTGGTTCTAGCAGTGTTTCCATGGGAGGGAAACATTCCTGAAAAGCCTCCTATTTCTTTCCTTCCATACCTGCCAAAGAATGAAGCTGGGAAGTAATTTCCGTATATTATTTAGGAGGGAAGATTGGAACATTTGGTCCCTCCAGTCCATAATTGTATCAATGATGCTGTCTCTTTCGCGATCCAAGGTACGCATAATAAGTGCACTTTGATCCCATATTTGAGTAGTATAAGGGTAGGAATTGAGGAGGTGATTCATGGTTTCGTCTGCCTCTCCACAAAGCATACATATAGACGGCCCAACAAAACCTCTTTTTGAGAGGTTATCCCAGGTGAGAATGCTCGAATGGGTGACAAGCCAGAGGAAGAGGGTGATTTTAGGCCAATGTTAAGATTCTAGATTTTTCTCTAGACTTTCCTTGTAGGTGGAGGGTCTGATTGAGTTTTGATGTGATAGGCCTCTCGTATGCTATAGGTGCCTCATGGAAAATATCCCCATCAAAGGATATCCTTTCCTGTGAGCTTGGGGATTTTCCTTTTGGACATTTCATCCTGCCAGGGTCTCAGATCTACGTGTGCCTCCAGGTTCATGCATTCCCTGTTTAGGTGCCAACACCGCTAGGTGTCTTCTGGGGGATTGTCTTGCCAATAATCAACTACTTTTGTCAGGTCCACATGTGTAGCTTGGGTGTTGATATGCTTAGCCCAATCCTCGTGGTCCAAAATTGGCCATTGCTGCCAGGAATCTTTCCAGAAGAGGGCTGTTTTCCCATTTCTAATTTCCCAAAAAGCATGTTGGGTAACTAGTTGTCTATTCTGCTTAGCCATTGCCCAGATTAAGGATCTTGGGTTTTCTCCATTCCATCGTATTAAGTTCTTTTCCGCCACATCTGGTGCATATTTCTTCCTCCAGAGCCTTGCCCAAATATCTTTGGGATAAAGGGGTCCCGTAATCCAAGGCCTCGTTTTGCTTTGGGTTGGCAGAGTTTGTCCCAGCTGATCAACGCTATTTTCTTCCCTATGTTGAGGCCTTGCCAGAGGAAGTTCCTTTGTAATATTTTAATGGTTGTGAGGACAAAATTTGGAGAAGCAAGTGCCGAGAAGGTGTAGATGGGTAGGGCTTGAAGAATAGCTTGAAGGAGAATGAGACGACTAGGAAGGTTTAGAACTCTGAGGCTCCAGGAAGAAAGCCTTTTGGTAAATGAGGAAAGGAGATGTTCCCAAGAGGAGTTCCTGAGGGAATTATAATCAGGGGGATGCCAAGGTATTTGGACAGAAGGGAGCTTGTGTTGAAACCTAATATATCAGAGACATGTCGTTGAATCAGAGGGGGCATATTGAAGAAGAAGATTTGGGATTTATCTTTGTTACAATCCAAACCTGAGGCTTCAGAGAAGGTTTGGAGGATCGAGAGGAGGGAGTTGGCTTCGCGTACAATTGGGGTACCCATCAAAAACGTGTCATCCACAAATTGGCTATGCGAGATTGGGGGGGAGATTCCATGCAAAGGTAGACCTGTCAGTGAGTTGTTTGCAATAGATGCGTGAATAGAGTGGCTAAGACCTTCGGCCATAATGATGAAGAGGAACGGGGAGAGATGGTCTCCTTGTCCAATTCCTTTAGAAGGGGAAAAGGGGCGAGAAGGAACACCATTGATAAGGATGGAAAAAAATGTCGAGGAGGTTAGATTCAGAATCCAAGTCACCCAAATCTTATCAAAGCCAAAGGCAAGGATCATTTCCCGCATGTAGTCCCAACTTATCTTATCGAAGGCTTTAGAAAGGTCTAGTTTAAGGAGTATACCTGGAATTCTAGTCTTTTGCAAAGAATGGATCACTTCATGAGCTAGGATGACGCTGTCCAGGATTTGTCTGCCCTCAACATAGCCCGATTGCTCCGGAGAGATGATTGTTGGTAAGATGGGCTTGAGTCTTCTTGCGATCACTTTTGTTAGAAGTTTATAGATGACGTTGCATAGGGCTATAGGTATGAACTGCTTAGGATGGTGAGCCTACCCCTCTTTGGGGATGAGGGTGAAGAAAGTTGCATTGAGAGCCTGAAGGACTTGTCCTGTGGATCGAGAGTCTTCAATAATTTCCCATACCTCTACCCTAATCAACGACCAACAATGGTGGAAAAAATCGCTAGTAAATCCATCAGGGCCAGGTGCCTTGCATTTGGGGGTGTCCTGAAGCACTTGATCCACCTCCTCAATTGTAATAGGCCGGAGCATAGCTGAGTTTTGCTCCAGAGTGACAAGGGAGGGCACATGCTGTGTGACCTTAGCTATGGCCTCAGTCTGGAAATGGTTCCGTGAGGAGATCTTTGTAATAGTCTATCAGTGTCGTCTCCAGGTATTTATGGGAATGAATGGGCTCACCATTGGTGGAGGTTAAGTGCGTGATTCTATTAGTATGACGTCGGTGAATGACGGTTCTGTGAAAGAATTTGGTGTTTCGGTCCCCCTCCTTGAGCTATTGGATGCGTGATTTTTGTTTCCATAAAATCTCTTCTTGTCCTTTTCTGACCTCCAACTGTTGATTTACTTTTGCTTCCTGGGTTTTAAGCTCGTCCGTTAACCCTTGCAGCCGGATCTGATTTTGAATCGCACCCATTTGTTTTGACAACTGCTTTTGGGAGTCGAAGATGTTGCCAAAGGTTTGCTTATTCCAGAGTTTGAGAATTTTTTTGAGGTTCTTTAGCTTTTGCTGAAATCTGTACATCTTGGAGCCACAGGGGGACCTCTGCCTCCCTCCACCAATCTTGGATCTTTTCTTGGAAATCTGGATGGTTGAGCCAAAACTGTTCAAATCTGAAGGGTTTTTTCCCTGGAGTGGCTGGCACATCCAACCATAGCTGAATGGGCTAGTGATCCGAGCCAGGGATATTCAGAATACTAGCTTCCAGAGCTGTTCCTTCCAGCATAAGGGAATCAGAGATGAGGAATCGATCTAGTTTGCAGGCGATTTGGTGTGATCCAGTTCTTCTATTTGTCCAGGTGTAATTGCCATTGATGGCTTCCAGGTCAATGAGGTTGAGGTTGGCCTAGAATTTTACATTTAAAAAATTTTTACCAAATTTAAAATTAAAATGAATCTAAACTAACTTTTATTAAATAATATACCTAAACTAACAACAACTACTTTTATGTAAAACATGGTTGATATAAGCCGATCGGTGCCATTAATTTTAAAAAGGTGGAAAATGGTGTTGAATATCAACCACTTTTTACATAAAAATGGTTGTTGCTAGTTGACGACAGACATTCCTGAAAAAACCATTAATAAATTAATACATTTTAGATATAATAAATAATTAATTATCTTTAATTTTTTTAACTAATTATTAATAATTTATTAATTTATAATAATTAATTACTTGTTAATAATTAATTAATTATAACTAATTAAATGAAAATTATTATTTAATTATTAATTGATATTAATAATAAATAAAATATTAATTAATACTTGATTATAAAGTATAAATTAATTAATAAGAAATAAAATACTACATAAGAAAATAATAAAATAAATAATAATAAAGAAATAAACATGTGATAATAATAAAGTAAAACTAAACTAAATACATAAAAAAACAAAGTAATAATGCAACATATTAATTAATTAATTATAATAATAATTTTTTTTTGTTTGTTAATTTGTGCGGAACCTGTTGGGTACGCGATTAACCTGTGGCTTGAGAAACCGCGACTCAGGGGCATCTAAGCCGTCAAGGCTTGAGAAACCGCGACTCAGGGGCATCTAAGCCGTCAAAATCACCCGGGGATCGCACCCGGCCTGAGCCACACCAACCCTTAACATGGTTGGAGTTTTTGTCCCCGCAGGTTTCGAACCGGTGACTTTAACATCACGGAGTGGCTTAACAACACACTCCGTCACCGAGTGTCCTACACCTCGGGGACCCAATTAATTATAATAATAATAAAGTAAACATGTGATAATAATAAAGTAAAACTAAACTAAATACATAAAAAAACAAAGTAATAATGTAACATATTAATTAATTAATTAATTATTTTAATATATTAGTAAAGTATAAATAGATGGTTACACTAATAATAAAATAATATATTAGTTAAGTAATAATAAATTAATAATATATAAATATACTTATCATTAATATAATATTATATAAATATATGAAAATAATAAAATATTAATTAATAAATATACAAATAATTAATTAATATAATAATAGAAAAAATATATTATTATGTTATTAATGATAATAAAAAATAAATTATTATTATATTAATATTATGTATAAAGATGATGAATATATTTTATAAAGTAATTATAAAATATACATATTTGACTGGTAAAGTTTACAAAGGTATAGATACCCTACCCCCCTCTGGATTTGAACCTGTGACCTTTTAAGAGGAAACACAGGTTCTTAACCATTAGGCCCACTCAAATTGTATATAATACCTTAATATATAATGTAATGTATAAATGTAACATATCAATTAATAAATACCATAATAATCAATTTATACATTACTATATTAATAATCAATTTATACATTACTATATTATACATTAAAAGTTAGTT
The DNA here is from genome assembly GCA_032191745.1 of Picea mariana. Classification (NCBI taxonomy): domain Eukaryota; kingdom Viridiplantae; phylum Streptophyta; class Pinopsida; order Pinales; family Pinaceae; genus Picea; species Picea mariana. The sequence goes on along the minus strand of JASDQU010506115.1, from coordinate 1,951 downwards.
AAAGTATAAATAAATTAAAACATTAGTAAATAAAAAAATATATTATTATGTTATTAATGATAATAGAAAAATACATTATAATTATGTTAATATTATGTATAAAGATGATGAATAAGTAACTATCAATACATTACATTAATATATAATACCTTAAAATATATTGTATTGTATAAATGTAACACATTAATTAATAAATATCTTATTAATATATTGTAATAATCCATTTATACATTACTGCAATATACATTAAAAGTTAAGTTAGTTAGAGTATAAATAAATTAAAACATTAGTAAATTGATAAAGTAAAAGAAAAATTATTACATAAAAACAAACATTAAAGTACTACATTATTATATTAATAAAGAAATACATTAATAACAGTAATACATTATTACATTAATCATTAAAGAATTAGTTAAATAATAAATACATTTATAAATTATGAAAAAATTAATAAAGTATTACAATATTATTAATTTAATAGATTAATAAAACATCCATACATTAAAAATAAAATTAATAAAGTATAAAGAAAAAATTAATAGCAAATTAATAAAGTAGTAATACATTAAACTTAATGTATCTAGTAAAGCATTATTAAAATAAAGTAGTAATACATTATTAAAGTATTAATACATTAATAATGTATTATTACATTATTGAAATGTCTAAATTAAAGTATTAATTTACATAAATGTATAATGAGATTCTCTAAACTAAATCACGTGAGCTATGTTCGTGAGATTGCGATGACACAATATTTACGTGACATTGTGATGCCATGATATCTACATCATATTGTGATGACACGATATTTTCTTCACTTTGTGATGAGGGGATATGTTCGTCATAATGCAACGACAAAGATATGTTCGTCACATTATGTCTAGATGGCTCTAGTCGTCGCATAGCGACGACATGATATTTTCATCACATTGCGGCGACACGATCATGTCGTCGCAATGTAATGAAAATATCATGGCTAGCCATGACTATCGCTACGAATGACATTAATACATTAATGTATATTGTAAAGTATTAATTAATTAATACATTAATACAGTGCTAAAGTATTAATACATTAAAATATTAATAAAATAGTAATACATTATTAATGTATTAATACAAAAATAATGCATCATTACATTAATGTAATTTCTAAATTAAAGTATTAATTTTCATTAATGTAT
>JASDQU010506114.1:32432-43755 GCA_032191745.1 Picea mariana | reverse complement strand
CTGAAAGGAAGTGTCTTTTCACTAGCAAGGCCGACTTCTCTTCCTGGGTGGTTAAAACCACTTTAATTTATTCTAGGGGCCAACTTCTCATTTTTCATATTACAATTAGGGTTTGACCAATTCACAAAAGGGGATTTGGTCTTTTACAATGCTCAACATGATCAATCCACAAAAGAGGATTGATCTAATGAATAATACATCAATAATAAATAGAATACTCTTTGCAGTTACAATATTTCAACACTCCCCCTTAACAAGAAGGGTATTCTACAACATCATCAGAAGAGAGAGATAGGGAAACAATATTAACAACATCTAGAACACTGACTGGCATATCTATAAATCATCTAAAGTTTTTCTCATCATCATCCTTCACAACATGAGTCTAGAGTAGCATCATCATCCTCATCAGCATGAGGCTAAGGTAACATCATCATCTATATCAACATGGATTAGTATAACACTAATACATCATTATCATCAATGACAACACAAGGTTGATATAATATCAACAACAATAATATCACAGCACAAAGGCTGGAGCATCATCAACAACAAGAACATCACAACACGAAGGCTAGAGCATCATCAACTTCAGCATTAGGCTTAGAGTCTTTACCACGAGGCTGGCATCACAACACGAAGTTGGCTACACAATTTCATCAGCATGAAGCTGGCATCACATCACGAAGCTGGCTACACAATATCATTAGCATGATGCTGGAATCATAGCACGAGGCTGGCAATATGACATCATCAGCATGAAGCTGACATCACAGCACTAGGCTGGAAACACATCATCAACATGAGGCTGGAATCACAATGCGAGGTTGGTAACACATCATCACAGCACGAGGCTGGCAACACATCATCAGAACAAAGTTGGCATCATAGCATGAGGATGAAAACACATCATCACATCATGAGGCTGACAACACATCATCATATCATGAGGTTGGAAACACATCATCACAACATGAGACTGGCACATCATCACAACATGAGGCTGGAAATCTTTAGCACTAGGTTGGCATCACAGCACAAGGCCAGCAAATCAACACTACTCCCCCTTTCTAGGGAGGCCCTTTCAGACTGAACCAAGCTTATCTCAAAAGTGCTCAAACTTTACATGAGATAAAGCTAACATACCGGAGATTTATGGCTTCCCTGTGCACCATATCATAGATGTAATGATATCATATCTCTATGTTTTTTTACTCATAATGGAACACATGGTTCTCCATCATATTTATACAACTTGGTTATCACATAGAATCACAGTGGATTCCATCTCCAAATCAAATAGATCCGTTAGCAACATTTGAATCTATATGGCTTCACAACTGGCGGAACATGCAACAATGTATTCCGCTTCTGCTGTGCTCAGAGAAATGTTGAATTGCTCCCTATTCTTCCTTGAAGTCATGGATGACCTCAAACTGAAACAAAATCCTGAAGTGCTCTTTCTATCAAAAAAACTTCCATCTCAATATGAATCGGTGTAACCACTTAGTCTGAGGTCATGATCTCTAGTATAATAGAGACCAAAATCCAACCTACCCTTAAGGTATATCATCGTATGCTTTGCAGCAACAATGTGAATAGGTATGGGTTCTACCAGATACTAACTCAAGGAAAAACATATATATATCCTAGTATTCATCAGATACATCATTGAACCAATAATTTGTCTGTACAAAATAAAATAAACCAATTCTGACGAGGTATCTACCAGAAGCTTGAACTTCATTTCCATGGGTGAGTATATGGATTTACATTTCAACATGTCAAACCTCTTCATTTTAACTTCATACTTCCATTGGTTAATAAAGATCTTCTCTATGCTCTACAAAACTTTAGGACCTATGAGATAATGCATTTAGGTCTTCCATCAAACTCTATAGCAAGCTTCTTCTGCAAGTGGTGATGATATTTTCTTCATCTTGTCAAGAATACATCTACATGTAGTAGTAGCATCACTGGCTCATCAGTCATAACCTTGAGATAAAGGTTAGAATCAAATTTACTCTTGGTAAAGCCCAAGCTCATAAGGAAACTATCAATTCTTCCATACCAAGCTCTAGGAGATTTCTTCAACATGTACAGAGGTTCCTTCAACCGACAGATGTAGTCTTTCTATCTTCAATATTCAAATCTGATTTTCTCATTACATTGTACCAGACTAGTACACTTTCTCAACTGCAACTCAATCTACACAATCATGCACTAGCTCTATGTGCTCTCTGCAAGGCACTATCTGTCTCACTGCCTGAGAGTATGTCCTCTCCTCTTTCTACAATTGTTCCTTATGGAACTAGGACTCTACACCTGTAGTTGCTCTGAAGCTGAGAATGGGTGCTTCATTCTCACTGTGGATGCTAAAATGTGTGAGTAACTCCTCTTATTCTATCACGACAACAACTTCATTTGAAACTAAGAGTGGCTCAATAACTGAGACTGAAGGTAGATATTTTTATTTCATGGATGTAACTCTATATTTCATTGTAATTCATTTCTCCATGATCCAAATAATGTAATGCACCAACTGCCACTCAATTTTAAATATGGGGATTGCTCCCCTTGCATCTCATACTATATATGAATAATGTTTGTTCTGGTTTTCTTCATAAATATTGGAATTATTTCTTCAATTACTGGAGTAAGTGTCTCATCATAGTATTCTCCCTCTAGCTGGCAGAATCCTCCTAGACACACATCAAGATTTGTACATCTGCAACATGCTTGATCTGTATAGATCAATATTGGAAGTCAATACCGAATTCTCTTATAGTCTCACAGAAGAATCCATATCCTAGTCTTTATGACTGGCTTCCTTCTTTGTTACTGAAACACAAGAATCTTCCAGGAGATTTCATATCTCCTAGGAGTCTCTGAAGTTACGATCTAGTCTTCTCATGGCATCTGTCTCCCAATCCTGGAAATTGTCTCTTCATATGATCCTTTCTGAGATCAAGATTACTCTCGATTTCTTTTGAGTCTACAAGAACTTCATAATCTCTTACAGGGTGTACTTGGTGTTGAATACCAAGTCTAAATATGAAATATTGAGTCAGGATTCAAATGAGTTATGCTTCCCATCAAGGTGGCTTCATTAACCTTTGAACAATTCTTCTCTAAGATCTTGTTCTGATGTTCGGTCATCTTTGGAGCCTTCTGCTCCTTACAATCAATATTCATATGAGATACTCTAAATCTCAAAATATATCTTCTTCTTCATCTTCTTTGGTACATAAGTTTATATGGTCATGTGCATAGTCTGCTTCATATCTCATCTACTATGTTTCCTTCTACAACATTCACTATAGCTTCCTCGGGGTTATTATCTGTGACCTGAAACAATGTCAACAAAACAACAAGTAAGAATAATACTCTTTTGATAATGGTAAATAAAATAATAGCACGAGTAATCGTCACAGTAGCTCCTTCAGATCTTTCACTTGCGACCTGTCTGAAACAAAGATCAAAAGTAAGAGATATGATACAAAATGAGATCAACACTCTTATAGTGTTGTGATCAAACATTCATCCAAGGTAGTCTGGAATCAACACAAGAAGTTTCTCCTAGAGGAGATGTTAGTTATATCTGGTAAATAATTACATTAATCATTTATCTTGATATGATCACATGCTACCAAGTATAATAATTTTCAAAGACTGCTACCTCAACTATAATGTTTACTTGTAAATGAACAGCTATCAACTTTCCATGTGAAATTTTGAATCTTATCAACATAATTAGTCAAACCTGGAACCTGGAGCCTTGTCCTCAAGAATGAGTGTGTTTCTTTTCTTCCAAGTCTCCTTCACTCAAGATGATGAGTGCTTTCTTCAACCTGTCTTCTTGTACTAAGACAATATGTTATCTCGATAGAAGGTTGGGTTAGAGAATAAACTCTATGATCTCAACTTTAATCCATCTAATACCTTGATTTTAATTTTGACCAAAGGTTAGTATGATGGTCATGGCTTCAATATGCAACATTGATCAAAATAGTGTCATAACAAATAGATGCATATCAGAGTAATCAAAACTGGGTTGCATTATTCCTCTCAATGTGCTAGATCTTGAGATCCTTTTGGATCTATGACAAGAGATCCCTTCTCTTGCAAATACCCTTTAAATATTAACAATTTTAAACATATGTGAGTACATACCTCTCATGGAATTTTCAGGTAGTGGCACCATTTGGTAGCAGCGGTAATAATTACCATCTCTTTAAGAACTTCAAGGGTGACTGCAACTAGTACTACAACTGATATTTCAACTGATACTACAACTGGAATTGATACTGCAACTAATTATGAAACTGCAACCGCAACTGCAATGTAGGGTTTTATGAGGAAACCCTAATTTTTCAAACTTCAAATTTTGAAATTCTAATCCAGGGGCTAGATGCGATGAGCTGAGGCAAGTATGCTGGTACAGTCAGATTTTTGAAAATCAAAATCTTTCCCCCTTAAACTTGACCAATGGATTTCTAGACTGGTGCTTCTGGTTTTCTGGTACTTCTAGTTATCTGATGCTTCTGGTACTTTTGGTTTTTTGGTACTTCTGGTACCAGTGAAAAATAGGGTTTCACTTTCCGGGAGTTCTATCCACTGAAAAAGTGCATTGAAGGTGCCAAAGAGTTCCTTGGGATAGGACGCACTTTTCTAGATGGATTTTGGGCTGAAATTCCTCTTCAATAAAAAGCCCTAATTTTCTTGTACGACAGCAGTGACATTTTTCCTTTTCTTGTGAAAGATGCTCTCTTCAACTTAGCTCTAATACCATGTTATATTTTAAGATATTATTAGGTTTCTTTTTAATTTACTAGATAACCATAGTATAGATAGGATCACTGAAAGAAATACAGTCATAAGAGACACATCATTTATCCTGGGAAACCCTCATGGGGGAGAAACCCCAACATAAACTTCCTTAATATATATAGCCAATACAATTCCAAGAGAATAAACCAAACACTAGAGAAATTCCTCTCCCAATTGATGTGCCTCTCTCTCTTCCTTCTTCTCCAACTACAACTCCAAACTTGCGCTCTGGATGATTGAATGAGTGAGTGAACAAATAAGGTGTTGGACTCCTTTATTTATACAATATGGCTGGTGTTGAAAGGAAGTGTCTTTTCACTTGCAAGGCCGAATTCTCTTCCTGGGTGGTTAAAACCACTTTAATTTATTCTGGAGGCCAACTTCTCATTTTGAATATTACAATTAGGGTTTGACCAATACACAAAAGGGGATTTGGTCATTAACAATGCCCGACATGATCAATCCACAAAAGGGGATTGATCTAATTAATAATACATCAATAATAAATATAATACTCTTTGAAGTTACAATATTTCAACATGATGTCAACCCTTCAAGAAGCCTGGTAGCAAATTCTAGTAGCACAAAGGCATGGGTAAGGGACCCGAGTCTCTTTGAGGTATAATGGTATGAATATTAATGAATTTAAAGGTAAGACTATTCTAGATGGATAGTACATGTCATATCATTTTTGGGGATATGTGGAACGTCACATAACTCCTCAGGGCTCGTGAGTTATGGCCTGGTGAAGTTGGAGAACCCTTATGAGTTATCTAGAAGCCCCTAGAAGGTCAAAAAATTCAAATTACTCTAGAGACTCCTAGAAGAAGTTGACTTCTCAAAGTGGGTGAAACTAGGTGTTAATCATGGGTATAGTTGTTGCATTAAGAAAATAATTAAAAATAAATTAGTTGCAACAAGAATTTGTGAGTTTGGTAATTATGGTAAAGTAGTTGTGATGAGAAGATTAAATAGTCAAAGTGGTTGACCAAGAAATAAATTAAATAATAAAGCAGTTGCAACAAGAAGTTAGTTAAGAGAAAAGAATCTATGAATTGAATAATTATATAAAAGTTATTTGCAACAAGAAGTTTTGAGTAAAGAGAAATTATTTAAATAATAAAGTAGTCAAAGTGGTTAAGTGGACAAAATGGTTAAGTGGACAAAGTGGCTAAGTGGACAAATTTGGTTAACTGGACAAAGTGGCTAAGTGGACAAAGTTGGCTAAGTGGAAAAAGTGGTTAAGTGGATGCTTCTAGAGCAAGCTACTTGGAGAGTATAAATAAGAGAGCAAGGGTCTCTCATTTACATCCAATTGAGCATATCGAATACCTACAAGTGACTGAGGTAAAAAAAGGATATCTAAGGCGAATTTTAGAGGGAAGTTGAAGTAAACAAGTCCGAAATTCAAGGGAGGATAAAGGCTTTTGATGATGCCTTCTAAGGTATGATATTTACAGGTCATCTCACCATTTTCGCAATAACTTTTTTTATAATGATTTAGAAAGAGAAATATGGAGGTCATTGAGAAAACGTATCCAAGTAATTGTGATAAAAATTTCATCTTGTGGGTTGTTGTATTTTGGGAGTTACACTCCGTGGAAAATAAGGCTTGTGGCTTGTCCTGAAACTAGTCTAAAATAGTTGTTTCAGGTAAAAACATCATAACTTCTTCATAACATATCAAAATTCAGTAAGACCAAATGTATTGGTTATAACACATTCTGTAGTATTCTATGTACCATTTTCAGATCCATACAAAAAATATTATGTGTGGGGCACGCTCTACAAGTTCACTCTCTAGAATAAGCCATAATTCAACAAAGTATGTCATTTTTTCTATAACTCCTTTCTGAGAGGTTCCAAGTAGTGAAACTTACAGGAATTGCATAAAATACACTGAAGAACATTGTGTACTATTTTAATATCTTTATTCATTATAGGTACATAGTTATGATTATTGCAAGTTAGGGTTTGTAACACCTCTTTCATTACTTCTAAGTTGTAACGCTTTGATACCAAATTGTAATGCCCCCATTACTGGTTGGGAAGGCACTACTTTGCGGAAAAACAATCTCATGCTTAATTATATATATGACATGCATTTGAAATAGGTTAATCACATTAAATTCAGAGTAACCATAAGAATTACTGCTATTATAAATGATCAATGGCTTTCACATTAAATCGGTTTCACAACAGAATACATGATAATATAAATACACAGACATGCAAAAACGTAATTAAAAACACCATCTAGTACTTATCTTTGAAACGGTGGTACTTCCACCAACCAAGTGCAAGCCTTCCATGAACCTCCCATCCTTAGACCACATTGCTCATCAATCTCAGCAGTGGGTCACCCACGAGTTGGGACTAAGCTCCACCCCCAAGGCAAGGAATCCTAGGTTAGGCTAAGGTTATAGGGAATACACACAATCACAAGGAAGGGATTCTCTCCCAGGAACCCCTCATACCCACTACCCACAGACTCTCCTTCCCCACATGCCTATTCCACCCTAGGAGTATACACCTTCTCTATCACCTAGACAGTCCTTCAGCTGCTAACCTCCCTTGCCTTGGGTTTCAGCAATAGACCGGACCGGAAGTCTCTGATCTCTGTGGCAGCTACAGGGTTCCTTCCAGGATTTCTCTCCTTCCTCTATGCACTCTCTCACCTAGAGAGAGTCACTCATAGGCCCAACAACCTATTCTTCCAACTTCACCACCTCTCTCACCTGGAGAGAGTGTTGTACTAATTGGCCAACAAGCCACACGTAGTCCATCACTGCATGGCCACAATAGCCAATGGGGAAAATAGACACGAGCTTTCCATACATGCTCAACAATGACAAGATGGTCTTGCGAATTATGGCTTTGGGACAAAAACTCCACACATAAGCTTGATCTGCTCAGACATAGGAATGCATCAGCTTTTCTAGAAATTAACACAGGCTATCCCCAAAATTCACACACAGACTTCGCCCCCGATTCTCAGAATGGCATGAGGTCTCTTCCCTAGTCGGACGAGGTGCATGGTTTAGAAGATGCACCAGGGTATTATTGCAGAGGTCAGACCATTCACGTTCAGACGATCGGGTAGAATGGAGGAGGAACCCTCACCATGGCCCATCTCAGTTGTTTTATTTGCATGGGCTTGGGTTGACACTTGTCACCCATGAAACTGCATGTATTGCTTCAGCATGTGTTCCTTCCATTTGGAAGTTGCTTGTCTTTCCAAAAAGAAATTAGGATAAAACATAATATTCACATGTCTTTTGAAATAATATTTTAATATTATTTCCCAAGGACTTAAGCCCCTAGGCTTAGCCCCCTAGGCTCAACACTTAGCCCCTCTTCCCACCTTCCAGCCCCTAATCCCTTGCCCACTTTGTGGAAGCTTAGTTCCCCATCACTCATTCATCGTGGTTGGTCTGCATGTGGTGGTGTTTATATTTTATTAATGTTCTGCATTGATACATGTACAAAATCAGGCTCTTGGCCTTCAACCCTTAGGCTCTCTGGCCAATCACATAAGCCTACCATATTATATAAACTTGGCTCACAAGCTTATAAAAAATATTTACAATTCATTTCATAACCAAGATTTACAACGGGGCTCGACCTTGGGGACATTACATTTCCCCTCCCCTTATTTATGCACTATCCTCAGTGCAACTTTACACTGCATCTACAAGCTTTTCAAAATTTTCAAAAAGATGCAGGTACTCTGCCCGCATAACATCTTCATGCTCCCATGCCATGTCCTCAGGACCGTACCAAGTCCACTAGACCTTTACAAGCCCTATAGCTCGATTCCGGAGCTGTTTGTTTTTCCTATCCAATATGCACACAGGATGCACTTGCAAGACACCTTCTGGTTCCACCTGAACCACATTCCAGTCAATAACATGATTAGCATCAGGTATATATTTCTTAAGCAATGAAACATGAAACACATTATGTACAATCATAGATGCAGTTAATGCAAGCATGTATGCAACTGGCCCAATCCTTTCTAGGATTTCAAATGGCCCACAAAATCTTACTGCCAACTTGGCACAACTTCCTAGCTTCAGGGAACTCTTGTTAGTTTTCACTTTCAAGAAAACATGATTACCTACTTTGAATTCTCAGTGGGTTCTTTTCTTATCAGCATAGCTTTTTTGCCTGTCTTGGGCAGCTTTCAAATTCTGTTTAATTTTTATCATTTGGTCCTCCATCTCCTTGAGCAACTCTGGCCCAACTACTGCTCTGTCAACTCGATTATCTCAGCTCACTGGAGTGTTTCACTTTCTTCCATAAAGTGCTTCAAATGGGCCCATCTTCAATGATGCATGATACCCATTATTGTAGGCAAATTCTACCAAATGCAAGTAGTTTTCCCATCTTGTTGGTTTGTCCATCTCGTACATTCTCAGTATGTCCTCTATTACTCTATTCACCCTCTCTATCTGTTCATTAGACTTGGGATGATACGCTGTACTAAAATTCAGATTCATTCTGAATCCTTTGAACAGTCATTTCCAGAAATTCGAGGTGAATTTCAGGTCCCTATCAGACACAATCATTTTAGGAATTCCATGCAAGCATGCCACTTCTTTTAAGAAGATGTCAACAACATTTGTTGCCTTGTGAGTAGTTTTTAGTGGAATAAAATGGGCATTTTTTGTAAGCTTGCCCACCACTACCATGATCGAATCATGTTGCTTGCTTGTTCTGGGCAATCCTGTAATAAAATCCATGGTTACCACTTCCCACTTCCACTCAGGAATGGGTAAAGGCTGCAACAACCCTGTTGGGTGCCTATGCTCAGCCTTAACCTTCTGGCGATGTATTCAATGATCTCTCTCTTCATACCCGGCCAAAAATAGTGTCTCTTGATTGCTACCACAGTCTTCTGATATCTAGGATGTCTAGCATACGTCATGTTATGCATTTCTCTTAGAATAGCAAGTTTCAAATACTGGACATTGGGTATATAGACTCTATTTTTGTACAGAAGTATTCCATTAGCTTCCAAGGTGTAAGTTTCCTCTTTCTGCGGTCTCTCACACTATTTTAGCTTTGCTACTAAATCTCTATACTGCAAATCAGCATTTACAGCTTCCAAAATTCTACCCTTGATATCATTCCTATACATGCTAATGGCTGAAGCATGTAAGTTGTGCACCTTTCTGCTGAGTGCATCAGCCACCTTGTTTTCCTTCTCTTTTATATGCTTGATATCAAGGTCGTATTCACACAAAAACTCCAACCAATTGCTTTGTCAATCATTTAAGGTTGGTTGATGAAACAAATATTTCAGACCATTGTGGTCTATTCTCAATTCAAATCTCTTTCCCATGAGGTAATGTCTCCATTTCCTCAAAGTATGGATGATTGCTACCAGCTCCAAATCGTGAGTGGCATAATTATTTTCATTCTCTTTCAGCTTCTTGGATTCATAATAGATTACAAATTCATCTTGGCTGAGAACTCCTCCCAACCCTTCCTTACACGCATATGTGCACACCACGAAATCCATATTCGGATCTAGAATCCTCAAGATTGGAGAACTGGTTAACAGTTGCTTCAATCGCTAGACATTGTTCTCATACTCATCAGTCCACTGAAACATTTTCTCCTTCCTTTGCAAGGAAGTGATAGGGTGAGATATCTCTGAAAATCCTGTTATAAACCTTCTATAGTAACTTGAAAGACCCATAAAGGATCTAACTTCTGCCACATTCCTTGGCACTGACCATTCTTGAATGGACTCAACCTTCTCAAGATCCACAACGATCATTTCTTCTGAAATAATATGTTGCAAGTAATGGATCTGCCTTTGATAAAATGAGCATTAACTCAACTTGGCATACAACTGGTGTTCTCTCAACACTTGCAACACCATCCCCAGGTGTTGTTCTTGCTCTTCCTCTGACTTGGAATACACCAAAATGTCATCCAGGAAGACTATGACAAACTTGTCTAAATAGTCCCTGAATACACCATTCATTAAGCACATAAAAACAACAGGTGCATTTGACAGTCCAAACGGAACCACTATGAATTCGTAATGACCATACCTTGTTCTAAAGGTGGTCTTGCTGATATCCTCATCCTTTATTCTTACCTGGTGATATCCTGATATAAGATCTATCTTCGAAAATATTTTCGCACCCTTTAGCTGATCGAAAAGATCATCGATCCTCGGCAGAGGATACTTATTCTTGACAGTTACCTTGTTCAACTATTAGAAATCAATGCACAGCCTCAACGTCCCATCCTTCTTCTTCACGAATAGTACCGGGGAACCCTAAGGTGACACACTGAGGTGAATGTACCCCTTCTTCAGAAACTCTTAGAGATGCAATTTCAACTCTTTCAGCTCTGGCATACTCATTCTATAAGGAGCTTTCAACACCGGCACTGCTCCAGGCATCAAATTTATAGAAAAATTGATGTCTCTCTTCGGAGGTAGTCCATGTACCTCCTAAAATACGTACTT
>JASDQU010506113.1:47260-65564 GCA_032191745.1 Picea mariana | reverse complement strand
TGTATTGTGGTGTATTGGTGTAACTCTTATACTATTGTTCATCGCTCATTGGATATAGTTGAATGGTTTAAGTATAAGTTGAAAAAGTTTTTAAATTGTACTTGATACCGATTCACCCCCCTCTTAGTATCAACAAGAATTGTATTAAATGAACATAAATTAAAGTGCACCATTAAAGAAGGAAAAGTTCAATAATGAAGAGACTTAAGCATCAAATTTGAACACAAAAACTTGATAATGGAGTTCGTTCCTGGTGGACTACGTCTTCGGGTCCTGCTCTCAAATGGGTAGGCTTTTTTATTAACTCAACAAAATAATTTGCTAAAATACATAAGTATACCTCATTCTGGAATTAAGCTGCAGAAGCTTTGCTCAGATTAGAAAACAGAAAACACCATTGAATTCGAGGTGTCAAATTACCCAAAAATGACTATCTCCATGCCTCAATCCGACTCTAGCACTCCCAGGCCATTGAGAAATCTCGTGTCGGTTTTCGTGTCTGCTCCTTGCATTTAATTCTCTATACTGCATATCGATTTTTGTGCCTAGATGTACCGTCTCGACCTCCTTCCTCGTCCGTGGGCAGACTCAACATTTAAGGAAAAAGTGGGGCGAACTACACAACGTAGTCCGTTGGCCCAATGGTGGCGGATGTTATTGTTAAGGCATTGTATATGAGGAGGTCTTGGGGTCGAGCCTGCGGGACTCCCCTTTTAGGTTATAGTTATAACAATGTATATATGTGGAATGGAACGTTGCAAAGTTTGGAGCGTTGTTTGGATATGCCGGAACTTATCGTTTGGCCGCTAGATTTGGCGAGCTCGTATTTTTTTTTTTTTGAAATTCGGTTTCGGGCCCTCATTGGGAATTTGCCCACTGCCACGTGGCATCCATCCATTGGCCCACGCCAACCACTTGGACAGTCACCTACCACGTCACCTGCCACATCACCGTACAGTCTGCCACATGGTTGTACAGACTGCCATGTGGTTGTACGGAATGCCACGTGGCATTTTTTCATTGGTCCACGGATTAACCCAAAAATGCCAAAAACGAGTGACACGTGGTAGCCTCTATTGTTGCCACGTCGCCATGCTGATGTTAGCATGACACATGTCGCCCTCTACGTATGCCACGTACACTGTATGGATGATGATGTCATCCGTACTGATGCCGACATCAGTAGTATAGATGCTAACTCATCCCTGCTGACTGGGCTAGGTTGACCAAAACTTTCACCGCAAATATCTTTCGATCCGTAACTCTGTTTGATGAGCCTTTTACGCCGTTGGAAATCTTGTGACACACTCTTCGTGATGATGCCAATTTCTCTGAATTTTTAGGACTTTGAATTTTTTCCCTTTCTCTGTCTACTGAGGCCATTATGAGCTTTCTGAGTTGCTTCTGTGAATTCTGAGATGTCCTTAGTCTTTTCTAGATCCTTTTTGGATCACGTCGTCCCACTAAGACATTTTTGGACCACCAAAATCTTTCATCAATCAACAGATAAGTGAGGGAAGAGTTCCCTCGCCTTGTCCTTCTCAATCCACTTTGTCTTGCTTGGATGTGTGCCCTTTAAGCCTACTCGAAGATAATCAACATCACCCCTACGTGAAGTCCTCGTCCTTATGTCCAGGATGATATCTTCCTTTAACTCATCCAAGTACTCAAGATAAAACTCATCAACTGAAGGTATTGAAACTTCCTCACCCTGATCCATAATCTTGGGAGGCTAAAAAAGTTTTAAGTTCTCTACATTTACAACTGAGTAGATCTGCATATAAGGTGGAAGGTCTAGATGAAAAGCATTGGTACCACTTTTCTCCAAAATAGCGAACGGTCCATAAAGGATGGGCTTGAGTTTCTTGCCTTCACCCTTCAATACTTCCTTGTTGATGTGAAGCCATACATGGTCTCCAACCTGGAATTGATGATCAACCCTGTATTTTTCATGCCGAGCTTTATATTGTGCTTGACTTTTCTCCAACTATTCCCTGACTGCTTGGTGTACTTGCTGGATCCTATGGATGAACTTGCGAGATCTGTCTTCATTTGAATCAACATCTCTCCAATACATCAAGTCCAAAGGAACTTTAGGTAAATACCCAAAACATGTCTCAAAAGGAGAACACTAAGTGGAGGAATGTAAGGATCGGTTGTAAGCATGTTGTACATAGGGTATCTGTTCATCCCATAACTTGGGATGAATGTTGTAGTAGCCTCAAAGCAAAAGTACCATTGTTTGGTTAACAACCTCTATCTGTTCATTGGTCTGTGGATGGAAAGTAGTGCTCCTCTTCAACTTGGTGTCCATCATCCTCCACAAGCTTGTCCAAAAATTCTTAAGGAATCGAATATCTCGATCCGAGATAATGGATGTGGGTAGCCCAAAGTGCACCCAAACATATTGAAAGAAGAGATTAGTAGTCTGCTCAGAAATGATTTACTTTTTACATGGCGTTAAGATACACATCTTGCTGAACCTATCCACTACAACATACAAATAGTCATGACCCCTTTTCGACATTGGTAAAACCCCTACAAAATCCATGGAGATACTTTCCCATGGATGGGATGGAACAGGAAGTGGTGAGTATAGCCCCAGTTTTCTATTAGTGGGCTTACAAGTAGAACACACCACACACCCTTTACATATTTAGTTACAATTGCTTTCATCTGAGGCCAATAACAAAATCTCTGCAGATGAGCCATAGTTTTTCCTACCCCAAAATGCCTAGACACAAGAGAAGTGTGAGCTTCTCGTATTACATGGACTCGTTCACTTGTAGGAATACATAGCTTTCCAAGATGGTAGAGTAGTTTTTCCTGTAGACAATAGCTCTCTACCTGTGCACCATAGGTTAGCTTCTCATATACTTCTTTAAAATCTCCATCAATGGCATATTGTTCCACATAGCTATCATGAGATAAAGAAGCATTCTTCAAAACAATAGAAGCAACAATAGGAGATCTAGAAAGCATATCAACTACCTTGTTACTTGTACCCTTTTTGTACTTGATTACCAAATGAAATTGTTGTAGAAAACCCAACCATATGTAATGTCGAGATTGTTGCAGTTTGGTTTGTGCTTGGAGATAGTGTAAGGGTTGATGATCTGTATGTATGATTGTTTCCTTCCCTAACAAGTAGTGCTTCCATTTCCTTACGCTTTGAACTAATACATACATCTCTTTATCATATGTAGGATAGTTAACAACAACTTGGTTAAAATTTTCAGAGTGGTAACAGATAGGCTTACGATATTGCATAAATACTGCACCCATGGTGTATCCGTTGGCATTTATCTCGATCTCGAAGGGCTATTGAATATTCGACAGTGCTAATACTGGTGTGGTATTGATCTTTTCCTTCAAAGTGTCGAAATATTTTTGTTGCTTTCCTCCCCACTGGAAAATGTTCTTCACACTGGTTAAGGCATGCAAAGGAGCTGCTATAAAGGAGAAGGTTGAAATGAATCTCCTCCAATATTGGACTGCACCTAAGAAGCTCCATATTTCAGTTACATTTTTAGGCTCGGGCCAATTTACAATTACATCAATCTTGGAAGGATCAATTTTACAGTCTTACCAAATTCACATCTGGACAATTTTACATACAACTTTTTCCTTTGCAAAGTATCCAATACTTGTTTTACATGCCTTACATGTTCATCCCAAGTCCCGCTAAATATAAGAATGTCGTCTAAATATACTATCACAAAATCATCTAGAAATGGCTTGAATACATCATTCATCACACACATGAAAGTTGTCAGAGCATTACAAAGCCCAAACGACATAACTAACCACTCAAACAATCCTTGTTTGGCTTTAAAGAAAATCTTCCATGCATCATGTTCTGCAACCCTAATTTGATGGTATCCACTGCGCAAATCCAACTTAGTGAAATAACAACATTCTTTAACTAATCAAATAAATCATCTATATGAGGAAGAGGGTATCGATTTTCACCGTGATTTTATTTAATGCCTAGTAATCAACACACATTCACCATGTGCCATCTTTCTTTGGCACCATCATGATCGAAGAACCACAAGGAGATGAGTTGTGCCTGGTGACCCCTTGATCCAATAAGCCTCGTACTTGCTTCTTGATCTCTATCATCTCTACAATTGACATCTTGTACATGCCCACATTAGGAAGAGGAGAATTTTGCTGAAGATGTATTTCATGTTGGATTTTCCTCTGAGGAGGTAATCGATCTGGTTGCTGGAAAATCTCATCATACTTAGAAACAATATCAATTAATTCTTTCTTATGAGAAGGATCACATCCTTGGAAAGCGTTGGATATTCTGACATCTTTCTCCCTTACAACCATGAGTACATATCTCTTATTAGTGTTTATGAGTTTCTTCATTTGTCCTCCACTAACAAGTGTTGTGTTTACCCTCATGTTGTGGGCTCTAACAATATATTCCACTCCCCCCTTAGTAAGGTGATATTTTTTCTCATGACGAAAGAAGACTAATTTTCTATCATAAAGATAAGGACTTCCCAACACTATGCCACATATATGAGGTGATACAACATCCAAATCCACTTCATCAATCAACTTTGAAGCAATAACAAATTTGACCCTTGGTGACATTAAGTTTTTCTTTATCACATACCCAACCAAGAGGATAAGGATTTGGATGTGTTTTAATTTCAAGACCCATATTTTTGACAAGTGCTTCAGATATCAAGTTTACTTGGGAACCCAGATCAAATAATGTATCTATCTTAGTGTGTTTAGATACAACTATGATATGAAATAATTCATTTGTATTTCGTTCATCATCATGAGATTCATTTTTGGAATGAACTAGCATGAAGGGAATCTTTACCTTGTACTCCAACCGCTGTGATCTTTCCTTCGTCTCCTTAATCAGAACCAAGATCTTGTTGCACTGTAGTAACAGTCTTTGTCTTCCCCTTTCCACCAAAGTGCTTTGGTCTCTTCTATGGATATAGTTTCCAACAATGTTCATCATCATGACCACTTTTCTTGCAATGAGTGCAAGATGGTTTTACTTCTTCTCT
This sequence comes from Picea mariana, assembly GCA_032191745.1. Lineage (NCBI taxonomy): Eukaryota > Viridiplantae > Streptophyta > Pinopsida > Pinales > Pinaceae > Picea > Picea mariana. The sequence goes on along the minus strand of JASDQU010506113.1, from coordinate 60,519 downwards.
CTTTACAGTGGCAGTCTTCTTGTCCTTCCTTTTAAACTTCTTAAATGGCTTATGTGGGAGATTGGAAGGTTTCTTTGTGGAATCTTCTTGAACATTCTTTCCCCTGTTCTCAAGGTGATTGGCTTGCACACAAACTTCGTCAAGACTGGTGGGGTTAACAATAGCAAAGTATGGCGAATATGACTGTGAAGTGCACTAATATACTTCATCAAAGTTTCATAAGAATCCAAAAGAATGTTTAATGCAAGAGCTTTCTTCCTAAATTCTTACATGAAACTTTGTACAGTTTGACCTTTACTTTGTCTTAAAGTTTGCCATTCCATCATTGCTTTATGTAAATAACCCAATGGATTAAATTGCTTCCTTATCGCTGATTTAAATTCCAACCATGAGGAAAGAATATTACCACAGTTACTTATGTCCCAAAGTTTGCTCTCCCACCATACGAGAGCAGTGCCTTCCAACCGAGGAGAAGCCAATTGCACTTAACTTCCTCTTCATCAATCTGTTGAACATGACAATATACTTCAACCTATCAGATCCAATTATCTATCTTTTCAGGATTATCATCTCCATTAAACATAGGTAAAGAAAATTTTACATCAAGCTTTAACAATGGTTTCTCAAAAGAAGCTTTATGGCTAGAATGATGAGAATTATGAGAATGCTCAGAGGAACAAGAGCTAGAACTTGAAGGTGAAGATGGAGGCTCAGGAGGGTATCCTCCAGCCCCTTGATTTACTGAAGCATTATCATCAACTTGTGCTTCCTTTTTCTTCCCTTTCTTCTTCATCCTCTTCTCGCAGTCTCCATACATTCGCTCAACCATTTCTGACATGCGATAAAAGACCATATGGAAGTTTTTCTCCTGTTCATCACGCTTGTCCTCTTCTACCATTTTCTTCCTTCGGGATGCACGACCAACTTCGGAATTGAAAGTATTAAGAGTTTCTTCACCCTACTTATGCTTGGCCCTAGTAAGCATTCACACTCAACAATTCGAGTCAAAGATGACTGCTTTGATACCAACATGATATGGGATCTTTTCATCGAAGTGACTTATAAAGAATTGTATTAAATGAGCATAAATTAAAGTGCACCATTAAAGAAGGAAAATATCAATAATGACGAGACATAAGCATCAAATCTGAACACAAAAACTGATAACGGAGTTCTTTCCTGGTGGACTACGTCTCCAGGTCCTGCTCTCAAATGGGTAGGCATTTTTATTAACTCAACAAAATAATTTGGCAAAATACACAAGTATACCTCATTCTGGAATTAAGATGAAGAAGCTTTGCTCATATTAGAAAAAAGACAACACCATTCAATTTGTGGCGTCGAATTACTCTAAAATGATTGTCTCCATGCCTCAATCTGACTCTGGCACTCCCAGGCCCTTGAGAAATATCTTCTAGGTTTCCATGTCTGCTCCCTGCATTTAATTCTCTGTACTGTGTCTCGGTTTTTGTGCCCGACCCTACCGTAGCGCCCTCTTTCCTTGTTCATGCGTGGACTTAGAATTTAAGTAAAAAGTGGGGCAGACTACACAACGTAGTTCGTTGGCCCAACGGTGGCAGATGCTATTGTTAAGGTGTTGTATAGGGGGAAGTCCCGAGGTCGAGCTCAGAGGCCTCCCCTTTTGGGTTATAGTTATAACAATGTATATATATGTGGAATGGAACCTTGCCAAGTTTGGAGCGTTGTTTGGATATCTCAGAACTTACCGTTTGTTCGCCACATCTGGCGAGGCTTCGCTAGATTTGGTGGGCCCATTTTTATTTTTATTTTTGACATTCGGTTTCGGGCCCTCATTGGGCATTTGCCCACTGCCACGTGGTAGCCAACCATTGGTCCATGCCAACCACTTGCATAGTCACCTGTCACGTCACCTACCACATCAGTTGCCACATTAGCTTGCCACGTTAGTTTACAGTCTGCCACGTGGCTGTGTAGATTGCCATGTGGCATTTTTTTTTCATTGGTCCACAGATTGACCCGAAAATTCCAAAAACGAGTGATATGTGGCAGCCTCTGGTGTTGCCACGTCGCCATGCTGAAATCATCATGACATGTGTCACCCTCTGCGTATGCCACATACACTGTATGGATGCTGACACCATCTATACTGATGCTGACATCGACAGTACGAATGTTGACTCATCCCTGCTGCCTGGGCTAGGTTGACTAAAACTTTGACCACGAATATCTTTTGATCCGGAACTCTGTTTGACAAGTTGTTTAAGTCATTGGAAATCTTGCGACGCACTCTTCGAGATGATGCCAATTTCACCGAGTTTTGAGGACTTTGATTTTTTTCCCTTTCTCCGTCTGTTGAGGCCATTCTGAGCTTCTTGAGTTGCTTCTGCGAATTATGAGATGTCCTTAGTCTTTTATGGATCCTTTTTGGACCACTCATAGTCTCCTCACTCAGAATACAATATTCACAATGATACATAGCCGCAATACATTTCCCTCATAAAAGAGGGTTTCCTTCTAGGGAAAAAAACCCTAACATAACTTCTACCGTTAGATCTGCAACCTTATAATGAACAGTCCAGATTTACTACGAAATTACAATATACATTTACAAGCCAATTTTTCCTACGGGGGCTTCACCCCCTAACCCTTGCTTTCCCCCAGACCTCACAAGTGGGGCAAGCCCCCTTGCGTGGAGGAGTGTACATTCTTCCGAGGTGTAAAGTCTTCATGGGGTATAAACACGGTTGAAAAAAAAGGCCTCTGAATCAGGACGATAATCAGGTTCCACAACCAACGGTCCTCAAGGATAGCCAACACAAAATGAGCCCAAGATGACAGAGTCTTTGGGGGAAAGGCCAAGACAACAGTCCATAAAATGTCAGGGATGTGAGGGAGACCACATGTATAAATATTATCTTCACAAAGGAGACAAGATTAGGATGGTCTGTGATATTCAAGAAGCTAATACAATTGAAGACATGGGTGGAAGCATGCCAAGGATTTATTCTACACTGGACAACAAACAAGCAGACCATCAACCTCACATGATTTAGGAGGAAGGTAAAATCAATAACCAACCCATAGCTATTTTTTTTAGATTTGGGTACCTTGGTAAGTGGCCCCCTTGTGTTTGTGAGCTTCTAAACACACGTAGGAAGTAATTTGTACCATGTACCATGTACTTTATGTCTAATTTCACTTTGACTTAGGAGATTTAAGTCAAAAGTGAAATTTGGGCATTTTAGCCTAAAATGACAATTAATTCACTNTTGTGGGTGAATTAAGGGACATAAAGTGAAACTATGGAAACTTAAGTAAAGTGGGTTTTGAGTTGAGATTCATTTGAGATGATCTCAACCATTGACTTAGGATGAGATGAGATGATCTCATCCACTCACTTTTTAGGTTTCCTTATGCATCCTTAAGGAGGGTGCAAGGGCAAAGGAGAGCTCATTCCATTATTCCTTGTTATGTTCACCAAGAGAGTTGGGAGAGGAGCATGAGAATGAGGTTGGATGCATTGAGTTGGGAAAGATTGGGCACCCACATTCATGGTGGTAGCCAACAAACTTAGTCCTTCATTTTGCGGAGCTAATTCTTGCTAGGAGGAGGGTGCACAACTAGCAGGGAGGACTTGCAGAGCTCAGTTTGCTTTGAGGATAGTTTTAGTGGAGAGCTACAACACAGATTCAGAGTACAGTGGGAGGGTTTTCAGATATTCTAATTGGTAGAGAGATTCAGTTCAATGGTTTTGGAAACTTGTGAGGAGGGTGCACCATCCTAGGGCACATCTTCTTCATTTGGACTTGTGTTTAAGCTTCGTTCAAGCTATTAATGTATCAAGTTCATCTGTTTATTGTACTTGTTGTATTCCACCTTCTTTTCTCCACATTTATACACTCAGATTCCAAACTGGTTTTCCCAAGGGGGGGGGGGGTGTTATCCAGGGTCATGTTGACCAAAACTACTTGTGTTCATTTTCATGTATGCTACTATTTATAACGACATTATTTCCGCTGTAAAAGGTCTCTAGGTGTGTTATATAGCTTATGGTATGCATGTGCTAACATCTTGTGACAAAAAGACATGCTATAGCACCTTAATGGCCTATGTAATCGTAACATAACAACAAAGAAGTTACTGAACAATTTGTTGTCATAAAACAACAACAAACCCTTGTTTGATAGTTGAAACTTAGATCCAAATTGAGGTCAAAGATAGACCTAGTTGGCAGCTTGTTAGGACCTGGAAAATATTCATGGTATCAGAGCTTGGTGGTTGATTTTTTGCTGATTTTTGGACAACATCTTGTTGGACCGTTTTAGACACCTTTTGGGCAGATTTTGTGGACAACCATTGACTGAGATTAGTGGTATCTTGTTGGAAGAATTTTGTGGAGGGTTGTAGAGTAGTTTTTGGACATTTTCGTCAATCTCTTTTCACACCTGCATGGTAGAAGTGAGGCTGATTTTTCACGACCTCTTTTCACACCTATATTTCTATGAGTGAGGTCGGTGTTCGTTTGCCTCTTTTCACACCTGTGTTTACAGGAGTGAGGCAGTGTTCCTTTGCAGTTGCAGCATCAATTTGAGTTGATAGGGCAGTGATGTCAGCATCTCATATGTGTGTGGAGGATAGGCTAGCTGGAGCTAGCAACTGGTCGCCTTGGAAGGCCAAGATCGTCTTTGTCTTAGAGGACCTCGAACTATTGGATATAGTTGAGGCAGTTGTTCCCATTCCTCCTACTAGTTCTCTCATCTTGTTAGCAGAGTTCAGGAAGAGGAACAACAAGGCAAAGAGAACGATGTATGATGCAGTGAGGGATTACATCATTCCCCACTTGACTGGGAAAACCTATGCATTTGATATGTGGGCATCTCTTTGCAATATTTACCAGAGCTCTAACCATAACCAAAAGATGGTTATGTATGATCGACTTAGGAGCATTCGTATTCTCCAGGATGAGTCAGTTACTTCTTTCCTTGGCCGATACATCCAGATTAGAGACGAGATTCGAGTTGTTGGAGAGGTGGTGGACCTAGATTCTATGGTGAGGACAGTCTTAAATAGCTTCACCAAACCATGGGGTCCATTTGTTCATGGCATTGTTGCGAGGGAGATCATGCCCACTTGGGAGATATTGTCGGATGATTTCGTTCAGGAGGAGACTAGACTTATATCAAAGGCTTTTGGACAACAACATACATTGTAGGGTGATGAATACCTTGCTCTTTGGATAAAGGGAAAGAAGAAGACCGACAAGGGAGGTCGACAGGGTCCCAAGTTTGGGGCCTCGCCATAAGGAGAGAGAAGTGGTGGGAAAAAGAGAAACATGAGCACAATGAGATGCTTTGCTTGTAGGGAGATGGGTCACTATGCATGACAATGTCCCAAGAAGAAGAAGAAGTAGCAGGATGTTTCAGCAGCGACAACATAGGAGCTTGAGTTTGATGAACAATTTGCGAGAGAGTGTGCATTCATGACTACTTTGTATGTTGTTACACCATCCAACATCAGGTGGGGAGACAAAGTTGAGTAGGACCTACTGACTCATAGTAGTGATTCAAAGGGAGCTCAGACTCAATTTTCATGGACACCATCATTATGGGTGAATGGTCCACTCGGGACAACTTCAGTTTTAGTGTTGTCGAGACAAAGGGTTGGTGCAGGGGCTTCAGAGCATTAGATATTGATGAGGAGGAGTGACAGGGCACCATAGAGGCTTGAGCCTCACTTGGCTAGGGAGACGAGAAGATCAGATGTTGGTTCCACTTCAGGTGGAAGCTACTTGGCGAGAGTCCAAGTTGAGCATCTTGGTGAGATGCCAAGAGTAGTGACTGTTGGCGAGATGTCAGGAGGTAAAAATCCTTGGCGGGAGGCCAAGGTAGATATATTTGGTTTGATACCAAGATCTAGGTGATCTTGAATAGGTGGAGAGACACTTCCATCTATGGATCACACATATTGAGCAGATCTGTGTCAGACTACTTTCATTGATCAGGGTACAACCATACTCACCGAGTATTTTCCAGTAGGCAACCATGTCCACTGCAGGGATGAGATTGGGGGTGAAGGGCGCTTTCCTCGGTAAGAGGGAGTGTTGATATTTAGGTACCTTGGAAAGTGGTCCCCTTGTGTTTGTGAGATTCTAAACACACGTGGGAAGTACTTTATACCATGTACCATGTACTTTATGTCTAATTTCACTTTGACTTAGGAGATTTAAGTCAAAAGTGAAATTTTGTCATTTTAGTTTAAAATGACAATTAATTCACTTTGTGGATGAATTAAGAGACATAAAGTGAAACTATGGAAACTCAAGTAAAGTGGGTTTTGAGTTGAGATTCATTTGAGATGATCTCAACCATTGACTTAGGATGAGATGAGATGATCTCATCCACTCACTTTTTAGGTTTCCTTATGCATCCTTAAGGAGGGCGCAAGGGAAAATGAGAGCCCATTCCATTATTCCTTGTTATCTTCACCAAGAGAGTTGGGAGAGGAGCATGAGGATGAGGTTGGATGCATTGAGTGAGGAAAGCTTGGGCACCCACATTCATGGTGGTATCCAACAAGCTTAGTCCTTCATTTATTTGTGGAGCTAGTTCTTGCTAGGAGGAGGGCGCACAGATAGCAGGGAGGACTTGGAGAGCTCATTTTGCTTTGAGGACAGTTTTAGTGGAGAGATACAACATAGATTCATAGTACTATGGGAGGGTTTCTCCATCAGAGCTTTGAGTTGGCAGGGAGCTTTAGTTCAGTGATTTTGCAATTTGTGAGGAGGGCACACCATCTTAGGGCGCATCTTCTTCATCTGGAATTGTGTTTCAGCTTGGTTCAAGCTGTTATTGTATCAGGTTCATCTGTTTATTGTACTTGTTTTATTCCACCTTCTTTTCTCCACATTTATACACTCAGATTCCAAACTGGTTTTCTCCGGGGGGTTTTATCCAGGGTCATGTTGACCAAAAAACCTGTGTTCATTTTCATGTATGCTAGTGTTTAGAACAACATTATTTAAGATCTAAAAGATCTTTAGGTGTGTTATGTAGCTTATGGTATGCATGTGATAACTTATTGTGACAAAACTACATGCTAGAGCACCTTAATGGCCTATGTAACCGTAACAGAACAACAAAGAAGTTACTGAACAATTTGCTGTCATAAAACAACAACAAATCCTTGTTTGACAGTTGAAACTTAGAGCCAACTTGAGGTCAGAGACATACCTAGTTGGCATCTTGTTAGGACCTGGAAAATCTTCAATTTTAATATATTCTAGAGCTAGCCATAGCTAAAAAGATCCTAATCCTGTTGAGTGGTTTCATTTGAAAAGAAGCAAGCATGGAAAATGTTGGTTGGTTCAACTAGTTACTGGAGCCAAGCGAAGGATTAATGAGATGGTTAAGGATTGTTGAATGGAATCAACACAAAGGAAGATTTGAACATCATACCTTTGGGTGCATATGATTGCTTGATTAGTATGGATTAGTTGGACAAGCATCATGGTGTCCTAGATTGCTACAACAAGGCATTCACTTGTCTTGGTGAGGAAGGATGGCAAAGGAAATTTCAAGGGATCCCAAGGCCTATATCCATCAGATAAATTTTATCCATGCAACTGAAAAGAATCTTTATGAAAGGATGCCAAGTATATGCATCCCATATGGAAGAGGCAACCAAGAATAAAGTGCCAAATATCGAAGACCATCTAGTCTTGAAGGAATATGATGATGTAATTAGGGAGATATCAGGGTTGCAACCAAAGAGAGACATTGATTTCTCTATTGATTTGATGCTTGGAGCTACCCTAGTGTCCAACACTCCTTATAGGATTAGCACACCAAAGCTAAAGGAATTGCAGATGCATCTTGAAGAACTTTGATAAAGGGGTACATATTGTTAAGGTTTAAGCTATTATTAGGTTTCTTTTCAATTTACTAGATAACCATAACATAGATAGGATCTCTGAGAGAAACACAATCACAAGATACACAACATTTATCATGGGAAACCCTCATGGGGAAGAAAACCCAACAAAAAAATCTTTAATATAGATAGCCAATATAATGCCAAGACAATAAACCAAACACTAGAAAATATCCTCTACTGAGCAATGCGCCTCTCTCTCTTCCTTCTTCCGGCAACTGACAACTGCAACTTCCTTCAAACTTGTGCACTAGATGAGTGAGTGATCAAATGAGGCGTTNTTTTATTTATATAAGCTGGCAGGAGTTGGAAATGTGTCTTTTCACTGGGTAGGGCCAACTTGTCTTCTGAGTGGTTAAAACCACTTTAAATTTCTCGGGGGCCGACTTCTCAGTTTGCATAATATATTTACGGTTTGACCAATCTGCAAAAGGGGATTTGGTCAATTACAATGCCCGACATGATCAATCCACAAAAGGGGATTGATCTACTAAATAATAACTCAATAATAAATAGAATACTCTTTGCAGTTACAATATTTCAACACTTCGCCTTAACAAGAAGGGTATTCTACAACATCATCATGAGAGAGAGAGGGAAACAACATGAACACCATCTAGAACACTGACTGGCATATCTATAAATCATCAGAAGTTTTTGTCATCATCAATATCATCATTCACAGCAGGGAGATGGAATGACATCATCAACATCTGCATCAACACAGATTAGTATAACACTAATACATCATCACAATAACAACACAAGGATGATACAACATCAACAACAACAATATCACAACACAAAGGCTGGAGCATCACCATGAAAAACAACATCACAACACGAAGGCTGGAGTATCATCAACAACAAAAACATCACAACACGAAGGCTAGAGCATCATCAACATCAGCACTAGGCTTGAAATCTTCAGCACGAAGCTGGCATCTTGACAACATCAACACGAGGTTGTAAATATTCAGCACAAGGCTAGAAATATTCAGCACGAGGTTGACATCACAACAAAATCGACACGAGTCTGGAAATATTCAGCACGAGGCTGACATCACAACAACATCAACATGAAGTTGGAAATCTTCAGCACGAGGCTGGCATCACAACAACATCAACGCAAAGCTAGAAATATTCAACACTAGGCTGGAATCACAACAACCTCAACACGAAGCTAGAAATCTTCAGCACTAGGCTGGCATCAACACTACTCTCCCCTTTGAAGGAGGCCCTTTCAGACTACACCAAGATTATATCGAAAGTGCTCAAAATTTACACGAGATAGAGGCTTGGTCAACACATCAACAACTCGTTCATCTGTGCTAACATACTGGAGCTTTATGGCTCCTCTATGCACCATATCACAGATGTAATGATATCATATCTCTATGTGTTTTGACTTGTCATGGAACACATGGTTCTCTGTCATCTTTATGCAACTCTGGTTATCACATAGGATCATGGTTGCTTCCATCTCCAGGTCGAATAGACCTGTCAACAACTTCCAAAGCCACATGGCCTCACAACTGAGGGAACATGCAATGATGTATTCATCTTATGTCGTGCTGAGAGCAATGCTTGATTGCTTCCTATTCTGCCATGACATCATGGCTTACCCCAGACTGAAACAATATTCTGAAGTGCTCTTCTTGTTAGAGACACTTCCAACCCAATCTGAATCGGTATAACCACTCAGTCTAAAGTCATGATCTCCATTATAATTGAGACCACAATCTACTGTTCCCTTAAGGTACCTCATCACATATTTTGCAGCAACCAGGTGAACACGTCTGGGCTCTACCAGAAATTGACTCAAGGTGTTCACATAAAAACATATATCTGTCCTAGTGTTTGTCAGATGCATCAATGATCCAATGATCTGTCTGTACAACGTAGCATCAATCAATTCTGATGAAGTGTCAACCAAGAGATTCAACTTTGTTTCCATGGGTGTATTCATGGATTACACTCCAACATATCAAATCTCTTCAGTATTTCAACTGCATACTTCCCTTTGTTAAGGAAGATCTTCTCTGAGCTCTGCTAGACCTCAAGACCTAAGAAATAGTGCATTAGGCCAAGGTATTTCATCTCAAATTCTACAATGAGCTTCTTCTTACAATCAATAATGAGATTTTGTTCTCCAGTTAAGAATAAGTCATCCACATACAACAACAATATAACAGGCTCATCATTCATAACCTTGAAGTAAAGGTTAGAATCAACTTTACTCTTGGTAAAGCCCAAGCTCGTCAAGAAACTATCAATCCTTCCATACCAAGCTCTAGGAGCTTGCTTCAATCCATACAAAGCCTTCTTCAACTTGCATACATGAGACTTCTTGTCTTAAACTTCAAACCCTTGAGGTTGTTTTATATACACTTCTTCTTCAATGACACCATTCAAGAAAGTTGTTTTCACGTTCGTCTGGTGTAACTTCTACTTCATCTTAGCTGCAAGAGCTATGGTGGTTCTGATTAAAGTGTATCTGGCTACATGAGAAAACGTTTCTTCATAGTCAATGCCTTCCTTTTGAGAAAATCCACAAGCAACAAACCTTGCTTTATATTTCTCAATACTTCCATCAACAACATGTTTTATTTTGAAAAGCCATTTGGAAGATACCACATCCTTGCTCTTCGGTCTGGGAACTATTTCCCATACATCATTCTTTATAATGTATTGGTATTCTTCTGCCATGGCATTTTCCCATTCTTTCTTCTGAATGGCTTCTTCAAAGCAAGTAGTCTCCTTCTCTAAGATATCACACATCAAAGCCATATAACTGGAGAATGGCTTGGGTTTCTTCACTTGTCTCATGGTTCCTTCGGGGGCACCATACTTCTCTCCATATTGAATAAGTTCCCTTGCCCAAGCTGGCTTTCTCTTGTGGGAGATCATCATCTGGGGAGGTTCTTGAGATTCTATTATGTCACAATCTTCTAGAATCTCCTCATCAGGGGAAATTATGACTTCCCTCATTGGTTCTGCAACTTTGGGAGCCACATGTCCTTCTTCGTATACTTCTTCAAGATGACATCTTCTTGATTTATTATGTGCTGCATATTCATTAAAGGTTACATCTTGGCTGATCTCAATATGATGGTAACCTGGTATATAAATTCTAAAGGCCTTGGAGACCTCACAATATCCAACAAATATTCCCTTATTTCCTGAAGGGTCTAGCTTGGTTCTCTTCTCTTTCGGAATGTGTACAAATACAGGACAGTCAAATATTTTGAGATGGCTTACTTCTGGCTTCTTTTTGAAGAACATCTCTTCAAGGGTCTTGAACCCAAGTGCACTATGGGACAATCTGTTTTGTACATATACTGTTGTTTTTGTTGCTTCTTCCCATAAGTTCATTGGAAGATCTTGATCATGGATCATAGTCTTCACTGCTTCCATTTTAGTTATATTCTTTCTTTTTGCTACACCATTTTTTTGAGGATTGCACGAAGTGGTGAGCTCCCTCTTGATCCTGGCATCTTTGCAAAAGTTTTCAAACTCTTTTGAGGTGTATTTTGCTCCATTATCTGACCTGAGTATCTTGAACTTTCTTTCAGAGAGATTCTCTATCAAGGCTTTGAATTCCTTGAATTTACTGAACACTTCATCTTTTGATTTCAAAAAGTAAACCCAGGTTTTGAGAGAATAGTCATCAATAAAATACACATAGTATACATACCCACTGATGGAGGTTAATGGCATTGGGCCACAAACATCGAAGTGAATGAGCTCTAGGACTCCTTCTGCTTTATTGTCTCTCTTCGGGAAAGGGTTCTTGATGTTCTTTCCTTGTGCACATCCGTTGCACACGCCTTCATGGTCAACCTTGAATTCTAGTAGACCTGTGACTGCCTTGCTTACATATGCCTTGTAGTTGATGTGAGCTAGTATTCTATGCTAAAGTTCACACATATTCTCAACGGAATGGGTCAAGGATGCTTCTGAGTGACCCTTTAGCTTATACAATCCACCTTCTTCTTTTCCAATAACAATTGCTTCTTCTGTGGTTTTTGCCTTTGGGCCACACAATAACTTCTCCATCTATGAAGGCAACTCTGAATCCTTTCTTCTATAAAGCTGAGATAGAAAGTAAGTTCTTTGTCAAACCTGGTACATATAGTACATCCTTCTTCTTCATTGGGGTCCCTGAATCAAGTTTGTAATTTGATTCTCCTACTCCTTTGATAGGGTATTGATAATCATCTCCAAGTGTAACTTTCTGAGGAAAATTCTTTTTTGTAAGGCAAGAGAGAATGTTTCTTTGACCTGTCATGTGCTTGGAAGCACCACTTTCTATGAGCCAAGTGTCCTCACCAGGTGACACTGATCCCGAGAGGGTAGAGATTAAGACATAGTCTTCAATATGTTCTTTCATCATCTTTGCGGGTGGATCTTCATCTTCAAATGTATGGGCATGGTGCCTCTTGTTTCTCTTCTTGTATTCTTCTCGTCTAGCTGGAAAATTCTTAGCAATATGTCCCATCTTGTCATAATGGTAACATTGGTAGGATGATAAATTGCTTTCTCTTCTTTGACCTTTCTGAAACTTTTGGAATCTCCTTGGAGGGTGAGATTCTTTATGTATGAATTTGTTTTGGGGTTGAGACTCCTTATGAGTTTCTTTCTGGAAGTAAGACCTCTTTCTTCCTCCTTTAGTATGAGTAGCTAGGGATTGATATTCATCTCTTGATAACAATGCTTCTTGATTAGCTACTCTTGCTTCTTCTTGAACACATTCTTCCCAAAGACTGTCAAAGTGTAGTTTCTCCTTTCTGGCACAAATAGTTTGGATGAATGCATCCCAAGGTCTTGTGAGACCATTAAGGCCTTTCATTATAAGTTCATATTGATCTATAGTGTCATCAATTGCTTCTAGCTCTTCTTTGAATTGTGAAATTCTGGAGAAATATTCTGGAATTGTTTCTCCTTTTTGCATCCTTGTACTTTTGAGTTGAGTTCTTAGATTCATCTTCCGATTGATGTTCTTTCCTTCATACAATCTGGTCAGGGCATCAAACATTTCTTTCAGAGTCTTATTTGAAGCCACTTGAGGAATAAAGTGATCTTTAATAAATCTACATTGATTCTCTTGGCCCTAACTGTGTCCTTTTGGTGTTTTGCTTTAGATGCAACATCGACATGTTTTGGTACATCTTCTTTAATGAATCTTGCTAGGTCATTCTATTCAAGAATGAGTGCAGTACTATACTTCCAGGCACGAAAGTTTTCCATACCTTCTAGCTTGTCAACAAGCTTAGTGCTTGCAGACATCTTTACTTGGAGTTAGGAAAATGACCAAAAATTGAAAATGATCAGAATTTAATTTTGAA
>JASDQU010506113.1:28990-42533 GCA_032191745.1 Picea mariana | reverse complement strand
GGAATATTTGAAAGCTCAAAAAGGTAATGAATCAATGAGAAATAGTGTTGTAACTAGGGATTTCAACACAATTTTGTCAAACAAAGGAAAAAGAGGGGGCAATATTGTAAGAGATCCAATGCGAGAGAGAATGGAGGATTTCGTAGAAAATTAACATTTGATTAATGTTAAACCTATTAAAGGGAAATACACTTGGAACAATAGAAGAGTTGGCCTGGGGTTTATAGCAGCCACATTGGGCTGCTTCCTAATCCATAGTGACTTTATTTGAGAGATCAGATAATTTCCTCTGAGATTGTCCCTTTCAGTATCTCAAATCATAAGCCTATTGTTATTTCCTTTGAGCTAACTCAAAACTTTGATCTCATTTCCTTTCAATTCTAGCCTCTATGGCTTTAAAACCTTGATGCATTCAATGTTATTTTAGCTACTTGAAGTAAGCTTGTATCAAGCTCCTCCTGTTTCATCTAAGAGTCTAATCTTCAAGCAATTAAGCAAGTGTTTAAGAGTTGGGTTAAGTTATCCTATGTTCCTTTGGATAAGAATGAAAAAATATTCATAATTAGTTGGGAACATTACAAATAGGTGTGGAAATAAAGGAAGTGAAAGARAAAATATTGCTAGAGGAAAGAGRCCATTATAAGAAGTTACGTGGAGGCCGTAGAAAAGAGGAAGAGGAAGGGAGGCTAGAATCTTGGAGATCGTGGCTACAATATAGAGAAAAAAACACATCCTTTTTCCATAAGCAAACTAAAGCAAGGTAGAAAAATATTGTTCAAGAAATTAACCTTGAAGATGGTTCATGACTGAGTGACTTTGCAGTGGTCAAAGAAGCATCTCATGCTCACTTTGAAGACTTCTACACTAAGGAAGAAGAAGCCAACCCCAATCAAGTTCAAGAGTTATTAGATSATATCCCTYCCTTGGTACTGTTGAAGAGAATAMAAATTTTCTTAGAGAAATTGAAGAGGTTATAATAATTCATGTTGTTTGGGTATTAGAACCTAATAAATCCCCTGGGTCAAATGGATTTTCCATTCATTTTTTCAGGCCTTGTTGGAATATTATTAAATATGACATGAAGAGAATGTTGATTCACTTGCAAAAAGAAGAAGAAAGTGGGGGGATGTACTAACTCCTCCTTTTTAGCTCTCGTCCCTAAGGAGACAAATCAAACCTCATTCACTACATTCCGACCCATCTCTTTGTGCAAATCTACTTACAAAATCTTGAGCAAAATCATGGACAATAGACTAAAAAATATTATTCCCAATATTATTTATGTGAATCGAGTAGGTTTTATGCATAAACAATAAATTGTGGATAGTATAATTTTGGTGCAAGAGGAAATAAATTCGAGCAGGGAAAATAAAGAAAAATGAATGATCACCGTGATGGGCATGGAAAAAACGTTTGATAGGGTAAGGCACTCTTTCCTCTTAGAGGTTCTTAACAAATTTGGTTTTTATGAGTCTTTTGTTTCTTGGATTAAAGCTTGTATATATTTTTGAAGGATATCCCCCTTAGTAAATGGAATATTGACGGCTTTCTTCAAAAGAAAGAGAGTCTTGGGGAAAGGTTGCCCTCTCTCCCCTCTTTTATATATTACAATGATTGAAGCTTTGAGTAGAAAAAAAGAATTCGAAAGAATATCTAGTCGTATTCATGGAATCAATTTCATGAGAGGAGTCAAGGGRATAACATTCTTAATTTGTGGATAATACTCTATTTATGGGAGGAGAAATAACTATCATTGCTAAGAGATTCAAGGCGATCTTGGACAACTTTCTTAATGCTTCAGAAGGGAAAATAAATAGTGGAAAAATTTAGATATATGGATGGAATGTCTTTGCCTCTCACCTTCAAGCTATCTCTATAATTTTGGGATTTCCCTGCTTGGCATAATGGTCTTCATTTAATTATTTGGGTATGCCCATCTCTCTCTGCAATCCAACCTCGATAGCCTAACAAGGGGTGCTTGGTAAATTGGAGAGGTGATTCAAGCAGTGGGGGTCTCATTGGTTAAATTCAACATGAGTAAGAACTCTTATGAAATCTATATTGTCATCTCTTCCCTTCTACTATGCTAGATCCAACAATTATAAAGCAACATGTAGCCATGGATATTCAAAAATTCCTTTGGCAAGGAGGTAAAACCAACACCAAAAAATTCCACTTAATAAATTGAAATATTGTTTGAGCTTCAAAAGAGTGGGGAGGCTTGGGAATAAAAGATGCAATGCTCATAAAATTGGAAATGGGAGCAAAAATTCTATGGATACTCATTTCTGATCCCCATGAATGGTGTAAAACTATTATGGTTAAGAAGTACTGTCACATAAATAGGAGAAGATGTTTAGATTCATCATTGGTTGAAACAAGAGGTTTTTCAATTTGGAGACTATGTAAGGAAGTATCCCCTTTGATCCAATCTAAATTAATCTGGGTTATAGGAAATGGTAAATTTATCAGTATTTGTTCAAATAAAATAGGAAATTCTCCTTTGGGGACCATCCTTGAAGTATCGTATCTCAAGCCCTAGTTCTTGGAAAACAGATTGGTTACACTGTCAGATTTATCAATCTAGGATGGAGAATCACGATGGTTGGTGTGGAAAAGTCTTTCTCCACCTAGGCCCTCTCCTCCTCCCTAGAGATGATTTTCAAGCATTTAGTTGGATGTGCCCTGTGGATTGCACTACCTTTTACGAGTGAGGGTGGGGATCAAGAGGTTTGAAATATTTAGTGAACGTAGGGTATAATAGTCTACTTCGATATCTTATAAATCCTACTTGTTACCATATATGGTAACATATTTGGAGAGGAGACTCGCTTTCTAAAATCAATGTCTTTATCTAGATTATGATTCATGGGAGTCTGCTAACAACAAAGAACTTGCAAAGGCAAGAAATTCAAGGGCCATCAAAATTTGTTTTATGTAGCATGGTGAGTGAAACCATAATTCATGTCTTTTTGAATGCCGGTACTCATTGCAAGTTTGGAAACAAGTCTTTAGTGGAATTTTGGATAAGTTCTTATTTCTTAATGCTTCGAAGGAAATTTGTGTAGTTTGGCATAAAGGGTACTCAAAAGCCTTTCAAAATAAGCCAATTTTAAAAATAATATGGGTGGCAATCCCAAAGTTTATTATTTAGGAGATATGTCTAGCAAGGAACAAGGATATATTCCAACAAATTCAAATCTTAGTTGCCTGTACAAGCAATAAAGCTTGGAGTCTACTATCAGAAGTCATTCGAGTCAAAGGAATGCAAGGGAACAATGTGACTCTTTTGGAACAAGGGGAGTGAGATTGGGTGGATGACAATATCAACCAAAATAGTTTCTTACTGAGGAAAATCGTTCTCTCCCCTCCATCTAGTGAAAAATGGAAAATTCACATGGGGAATGAAGAATTCGTACAATGGAAGTAGGAGTAAAGGAAATAATTATTATTCTTTGACAAATATTCTAAAGGGAATATAGGGGTGGAAAGAGTGGGGGATACAATTGTTAATACTAAGGGAAATGAGGAAAACTCCTTTGAATGGGGATCGAGTAGAGCCACAAATAACCAAGCTAAATCCCTTGCTCTATATCAAGGTATGAGGATTGTTGATGAAAGGAACCAAAATAGGTTAATTGTTATTAGAGACTTGGAGTTGGTTATTAATTCAATGAGTAAAACCTTTGGTTCAAACAATAGTGTTCTATTGAGAATATTCTTACAAGTCAAGAAAGAAGTGGAAATATTTAAGAGTGTTGAGTTTTTTCATGTGCTTGGGGTACATAATCAACAACTAGATTCATTGACTAACAAGGAAAGCATAATAGAATGTGGTATTGTTAGATTAATTTTTTTTCCAATCCTCTAATCATATGGTGTTAATTTTAATGAATAATAAAAATTGGGGCATTGATCTTACTATCACTCCTAATCAAATGGTGTTAAGGTTGACGAACAAACCAAGTATGACATACACTTGGTGCCACAATATTGATTTCATGAACTTATATTTATCTTGAAGGTTGGGATGTGCATGTGCTAAGGTCCATCTGCACATGTTGCCATCAATGTTAGAGCAAGTTAATCAACCACCTTGGTTCATAGTTTTGGATGCATGTGGGAATATAAAAATGAAGTGTGAGGATATGATGTTTGTGATGCTCTTATGGTGTGTTCTTCTACTATAACTAAGTTTGTTTTGAGGTTTAGAGTCACCCTTGCTTCCATCGAGGAACTACAATTTTGGGTCCTCATTGGCTCCTATTTTTGGATTGGGTGAATATTATCTCTTGAGTGAGAATGGCCTCTCTAGAATAGGGGGAATTGGTGGCTTGCGAGTGTCTGATGGTGGAGGGGTCAGTTGCACTTTTTGTAGCTCCACTATATCTTATCTCTAGAGGGCTAATGGTGTTATGCCTTAGTGTTGGGTTTTTCTTGATTGGAATGGTGGATGGTGAGGTTATTTTGGCTCATTAACCCTGCCTTTTTCTAGAATGTGGGGTTGATACTTATCTAGTGCGAGTTGGCGGTGATTTCAGTTCGTGGAAAGGGAGCCTCAATCTGTCTTTAGTTTTGTCGGGTTACAAATTAGTGATAGTCTTTCTAGCTTGATAATGGTGTGGGACAAGTCTTGACAATATTAAGGTTTTTGTTGGGAGATACCAATTGATTACGAAGATGTTGGATGGTGTCCATTGTGTGAGATTGTGGATATATAATGCATGTTCAGAAGACACGAGGTGCACATTGCTGGTAATAAATTTGGAATTTCTTCTATTGTTGATAAAATGTAGACATAAGAAACCAATGAGGGTGGTGAAGTTTCCTTATTGATGGAAACTTTTCTCCAACATAGACAACAAATTGTAGAGCTTCAGGTTTAGCGTGTTTCTCTAAAGAAAATAGTTTCCAATGTGATTAACATCAACACCATGGCCTATTCCATGGCCAGGCTATCCATTGGGTTATTTGGGGAAAAAGATGATGAAATTGTGCAACAACAACCCAAGGATGTGGAGATGGAGCTCCCATAATTCAACAAACAATGAAATGAAGCAGGAAGAAGCACATGGATAGTTGGGCCATATATAGTATTGTTGCATGTTTTTTAAAGTGTGTCTATTAATAGGATTCTTTGTCTGGGTGAATACATATAGTATTCAGGAGTATCTTTTCGAAAAAAGACATGCAGATCTAAAATGTCAGATTAAAGTTTTGGACTCATTCATGGAAATTTTATTGAACAATTTTATTATATGTGTTTACATGCTATACATTGCAGCTACAACATTCTATAATACAAATAACTATTTCTGTTAAAAAAAAATATTATATATGTGACACATCTACTTGGGTTGTAAATGTATATAGCTAATCTCATGCAAAAATTGTTTATAAAGTTAAAAAAAATTTAATAATAATTTGTAGATCATAGGTGTAAATATATTAGATGGAAATATAAAGGGAAAGATAAAGACATTGAAGGTTATCAATTATAAATTCTAAACATTTGCGTCCCTACTCCCATTACTCACATTCACAAACTCTTTAGTCTCACACTCAAACAAGCTTTCCCTAAGATTTGGACCAAAAGCCTCAGTGCTCCTATTTTTAAAAGAGGTGGCATTGACAACCCCTTGAATGATAGTATCTTTATGATTAATCCTCTTTTAGATAAGTTATATGGTATGATTTGGAGAGATTTGCTTATGGCTTGAAAATCATGATAAGAGAGTGAAGTTAGTTGGCCTTAAAATTTGCCACTCAACCTTAGGTCACTTAATTACTATCACTAAGGAGTGTCAAAACAATAAATTTAATCTCTTATGTTGCTTTGTGGATTTTAGAAAAGATTTTAACATGGTTTCCAAAAACTTTGGGAGAGATAGGAAGACTTAACAATGTCTTATGAGTTGAAGGTTGGAGCAATAAGGTTGTATGAGAAGGTCATTTCCAAGTTTATAAGTAATGAGGGTTGCTCCTAAGAAATTAATTGTAATAGAGGGGTTGATCAAGGTTGCCATTTGTCTCCTATTATATTTGGCATTTATATTACAAAGTTAGAGGGAAGCGTGGAAAAAGAAATTTGGGGAGGAACACCCTCGATTGAGGCAATGATCATCCTCCTAGGATATGCAGATGATATTGTTCTTTTAGGAAGGACTTTGTTTGACCTTGAAATGCATCTCAAAATTCTTGAAGGTTTTTGCACTCGCTATAGGATGAAAGTGAATATAAACAATACCAAGGTAAAGATCATTAAGTCTAGGAATTTTGTTTATGGAAATGACAACTTGGAAGAACTCCATTTGTATAAATATCTTGGACTAGCCTTTTCCACAAGATAAATTGGAATTTCAGTGTTAAAAGAAGAACCGATGGAGGTTGGAAAGTCTATTTTGGTCTTCAAAACAATTGTAAAGAAGCAAAATTTTGGTTTAGGAAGAAAAAGAAAGTCCTCTTTGACACACTTGTTATTTCAATGATCTTATATAGTTTTGAAGTTGGGTTGGGGGTGTGTGTGTGTAGTATTTCTAGAGAAACATGGAGGTAAGTAGAGCAAATTGAAGAGAATGAAATGAAAGATAACGGTAACATGGGAAAGTACACAAGGATATAATGAAAACCAATTTCAATTAATGAAAAATGGTGAAAAACACTCTGAAAGTGCAATGGCTAGAATGATAGTAGTTATCTTTAAGAAGAGATGTGTGTACAATGCTCATTTGTAAAAAGGCCATCATAAGAGGTTAAAATTGTTTAGGTTTAGGCCCCATATTATTATTATTAAATAAATAAATAAATAATAATAATAAAGAAGTATACTAATTATCATAAAGGGATAATAATAAGTACTTAAAAACAAATATTTGGGTAATAAAAGAAAAGGGTACAATAAGTAAAGGTAATTAATGGAAAACACTAAAAATAAAATAATTTTATGGGAAAATAAATATTAAGATAAAGAAAGAATTACATAATGACAAGTGGATCCTAGGGATCAAGTTCTTTATCACAATGGATTATATATAAGGACAGAGAAGAAGGAGAAAATATATCTCCTTTTCCTCAGGTAATTTGAGGATAAGGCTAAGATGAGCTAGCAAGGTAGTGGATTGAGGTCTCGGGGTCTCTTAGTTGTGATGACTGAGGGGTTGATTGGGAGGAGAGTATTCCCCCACACTCTATTGCAACTTGCGGGATCAAGTATTGGAGTGCCAAGGATAAGTTGATTCCTTCAACTTTCAAGTAAGTTACTCACTACACACTCCTTCTTATAAATTATGTAATCTTGGATCATGTATCTCTATTTTTATCATATCTAGGTTGAAAGTTGTGGTGTTTATATATGTATTTGAATTTATATGAATTTGGGTCCTGACAGGGGGGTAGTAATTCCAGAGAAGCATGGAGGAAAATAGAGCAAATTAATGAGAATGAAATGAAAGATAATAGTAACATGGGAAAGTGCACAAGGATATAATGAAAACCAATTTCAATTAATGAAAAAGGGTGAAAACACTCTGAAAGTGCAATGACTAGAATGATAGTAATTATCTTTAAGAAGTGATGTGTGTACAATGCTCATTTGTAAAAAGGACATCATAAGAGGTTAAAATAAATTTTATAATAATGTTAAAACCCTCAGAGGCAAAAGCCCTAAGATGCAAGAACCATAAACCTAATATGAAGTTGGGCTTGAGTGTGAATGACGAGTTATACAAAGATAAGTTGCATGAAAAAGGAGAGTCTTGTCAATACCATAATTTCTTGCTTGTTTCTTTATTTTAAGACTCCTTTATCTCCTTGAAAAGAGAACTTTCAAACTAATTGAGTTAGTCTTAATTTGTCATTGAACTCTCAAATATGCATGGGAAGGCCCCAAAAAATACACCAAAAGTTTATGACCCAAAAATTACTAGTATCAGGACCATTTATGAGATGGTCCTTAATGGCCACCTGAATCAGTCCTCCCCTTTTAGTAGTAATTGTCTCCATTGTATCAAGTTCATGTACCAACCAAAGGAAGTTATGTTGGATATGGTTCCCAGTGAGCCACTTTCCATGGTCAAGAAATTGTCCTACTTTGACACATGATAGAATTGTGTATTTTGTTGGCAACTACTCTTCAACTTGGTGTCCATGATCTAATCCACTATATCTTACTCAATGTAGTCAGGGTTAGGATTTCTAGTTTCCAAGTGCTCTACGACCTCCAAGGTGTCCAAGAAAGGAAAAAAGTACAGTCAAAACAACTCCACATTAAAGACAAGGTGTAATGCAAGGAACGATGGAAGATTTAATTCAAAATAATTATAACCCACGACCTTGGTGGTTATGTAATGCCCATAATAGAGTGGTTTGAGTATCCTTTGGGGGCACATGAGTTTATTTTCTTAGAAGTGCAACCATACCTTATCACCAACCCAAAACTTGTATGGAACACAATGTTGATCATGTCATTGCTTGTACTTCACATTGGTTTTCTACATAATATCATGTTGAATGTGTTGGATCCATTCAAAAAATGATTTCTTTGTCTACCTCATTCTAAGCATGGGAGAACTCTTTTTGTGATAATGCATCTGGTAGAGCTACATCAATTAGGTCTAGTGGATATAACCCTAGACACACATGAAACACATTGTGGGTTGTAGAATGGTCAAGAGTTTTTTTGTAGTTGTGTTGAATATAAGAAAGTCTTTTATCCCACGTATGTGGATGTTTCGAGCTGTACATTCTAAGTATATGTACAATCATCTAGTTGACTACCTCCCTCTATCCATTAGTGTAGGGGTGGAATGCAGTGGATTTGGTTAGTTTAGTGTATATAATGAACTAAAAGTTGGATCTCAAGATACTTAGTAAATCGTTGTCTTGATCATAGGCAATGGTCTTTAGAACCACAAAGTGACCCAAATATGCTCGAAGAAGAGATTAGCATTGAATTTTATTGTGATTCTCTTCTTGCAAGCTGCCAAAATTCCCATCTTAGAGAATTAATCAACAAGCACAAAAACACAATCATGAACATGCTTGGTTGAGGGAATACCTAACATGAAATCCATGTAGACTATCTCCCAAGGATTTTGTAGAGTGGACAAAGTAGTGTATAGTCCTTTCTTCTTGATTGTAGGTTAGTAATGGCACATGTAGTGCACAATCTAATATATACTAATTCCATGTTGGAGGTTTGGCCAATGTAAATTAATTATGTAGAACTACCATTGTCTTCTCCATGCTAAAGTGCCCTATTGCCTAACTATAACAAGTTATCCAATTCATCTTCTCACACTCATCAAAAGGAACAAATATATGGCTCAAATATCATAGAAATCCATCTTGGAAGTGAAAAGTCTAAAACTTATTTACCTATTATAAATGTATAGTATGTATTAGCTAAGTCAAGATTGTTATCGCACAACATGTATTTGCCCAAATCCCAAGGCAAGTAAGACAAGATTGTGTAACAAGGGGGTGACCTATCATTGTCACCTTAATAGGAAACCCATTTCTGTTTAGGAGTAAGATAAAACTACCCCAAGGGAGACATCCCTAGTGACCTAAAGGGCTGGTGAAACAAAGCAGAGATGTAAATATTACCTTCCCCTCTCATTGATCACTCAATTCAAGTGATATTGTTGAGCTTATGCCTTAATAGATGAAGCAAATGCAGAAGTGAAGTTTACCTACCCTTAACAAGACAACACACACACACACACACACACACACACACACACACACACACACACACACACACACACACACACACACACACATGGCAGTTAAGTACAAGATGATATTTAGGCTTCAAGAGACAATAAACCGATGAGATATATGCTTGCAACAAAAATGAGAGATATGTAACAACTGCAAGAAATACTCTTCAGGAATTCTTTAAAAGTCAATAAAAATATAACATTTGGTGTATAGAATGATAATATCTTGTCATTAACAAATTCTGAAGTGTTTAGCTAGCAACAAATGTAGATTATGCACAAAATTTGTTGCTCTAAGATGGATGTAGAAAACAATTATAACAACAACAATGACAAACGTATGACAACTGCAAATTATCCTTCAAAAAATGCACTTAAATGACAATGAAATGTAACACTTTAACTCTTGAATGATAGTATTATGTCACATGAAAAATATGAAATGATTTTGCTAGCCAATAAGTTCAAAAAATGTTGCTAATAGGTGGTTGTAACAGAGGTTATAACAACATCAAAGTAAGATTAGTTTCACTAGACTAGGTTAGTGTTAGTAGTAGTTAGTAAAGGTATAAGTTGAAGGTTTATATTTGAGTGTTTTCTCAAAGAGGAAGAGGTGAAGACTTAGTGCCTTAGAGGGTGATGGAGTCAAAGGTGGCGGCTTCTACTTGGAGCTAAGAACAATGATGATAATGCTAATCTAAGAAAGAATGGACCTAGGAAGCATAGCACCTTAAGTCTTCCTAGGATCCAAGCTTTGAGAAGGGAGCTAGCTAGGGTGTAGGCTCTTCTAGGCCCTAGTGCGTCCTTCTTCTTAGACTTCTTTGAATATTATAATTATATGCAACAATAATTAATCAATGCCTCTAAAGTGATAGCACTTTAGGGCTTTAAAGGCTTGACAATTGAAACCAATTTAGCAAAGCTTAGCAAATGAAAAGTAAAGAAGTATCACCTTAAGTTCTTTACTTCTAGGGTTTATCTAGCATGCAATTTCATAATATTTATCATGAGCAAGTAAACAATACCATAATCATACAATTAAATGAAAAAGCAGATTTACTTACTTTCAACAAGAATAATCATGCCAATAAACACTAGATTTCCATAACACTTCACCAAATTTAATCCAAGTTGCAAAAAATTGTCTCCAAGACAAGCACGCCTTCCTTATTTCAACCAAGTACTCCCAAATAGGGCGCAAATTTCAGTTCTCTTCTCTCCAAGTGAGAGTTATGATAAAATGAATGTCAYTTTTTGTTTATTTATACAAAAAAWTGACYTKTAATTACTTTAGGTCAAAAAATCAGRGYYGACCCTGAACMTTTACTTCAAAATTAAATTTACACAAAACTACATTAAAAATCTTTCTAAGGATGATGTCATGCTCCTCTAGGGTGACGTTGAGCCCCATAGGTGGGACGTTTGGGAAGGGTCTCAAGATTCCCTATTGGGTTAATGACTCCAAGGTATAGGGTGTTTCCTAGGTGGAGCCCATCCCATTCATGTGTGTATGTGAGATAGCGTGGGGTAAAATTTTGGGGATGGGGTTCATGGCATACAAGGGTTTGTATTGTCTTACCCATGGGTGCCTTTGTGGAGGGTGAGCTGCACCTTTTCCTAAATGTAATTTTTTCCAAGCCCATTTGTTTGCCACTCTTCTTCTTAGCTTTTTCTTTCATGTTTCTTTCATGTTTCAAGGAATTAGTTGGAGGCCATTGTCCTGGCTTGGTATCCAGATACAACAATGTCATTCAAAAATACCTCGTGGGAATGAGTAGGTTGGCTCGTGATGAGACCCCCTTTCCCTCAATCATGTAACTGAGATCCACTACCCTGGCTTGGTGACTAGATGATGGTAATGTCATACCGCTAAATACTTATGATCATGATAGGTTGGCTCATGATGAGACCTCCTATCCCCCAACTAAAACCATGATTATTCATTATCATTCAATTTGTGGGTCCCCTATTCTTACAAAGAAGTGTTTCATTGCTTTCTCGGGGATCCCTGAGAGAAACATCTCAAAGGTTTTATGATTGGATTTTATCTTTTTCCAGCTAATTTTATACTCTAGGCCTTCAAACCCTTCTTCCAATGAGGTAAGGTACAATCCCTTCTTGGGTCAATACACCCGAAGATCCCAAAATATTGGGGAGAMGRAGGAGAAAAAGTATAGAAAGTGACAAGTATGGTAGGGAGYGGACGATGAATTTTTATGGAACCACCCARTAGMAACCTATTCCCRAGGGAAACCAACTTACTAGGACACAATGCCACCCCTCTCATGTTTAAATAAGACAAAGAGCATAAAGTCCAAACAAATGTTCTGAAATAAATAAAGATCCTTTGCAACATGTTCAAATTCTTTAAATATCAAAGTGATATGTACCATGATACCCATACTCATTACCTCATGGAGAAAGACCCATTTCCTTGTAGGAACCAGGTCGGTGTGGTGGATGCTACTGTTGGTGATGTGTAGGATGTATCAATGAAAATAAGGGCCCGTCTAGATCTATGCTCTATCCATCTGTCTCTCAACACTCCATGTCTACAACCTGTGGGCCTCGAGACATGATCTCTTTAGTTGCCCCTAGGTTGGGGGTAACAAAGATCACTACCATGTAGTTGGGGTCACTATGGGGTATCATTTCCATAGGAATTGAGGACTATGGCTAGTGCCACAATGGAAAGTAAACTAAGGAAGTCTAAAACTTGATTAATGTTTCTCTTAATGTACTTAATGTTTAGGTGGCAATGTTGAAGGTACCTGGAACACTTTTAATGGTAGTGTTAAAAACTGAGAGAGAAATAGCAGTACAAGAAAACATTTACATAAATGGACACTAGATATTTACCTTGGAAACCTTTAACCRGGAAAATAAACACCTCCATAGATATCTATYAACCTTTCCCAAACCGGCCAAGCCATGCCATCATAAACCAATGGAAGCTACTTGAAGTTACTTGCAATAGAGTATCTCAAGCCATTAAATAAACTTCATCAATTACAATCCTAATTCCTTTGCTGAAATTATATTACAATGCAAAGACATGCATGGCCTAGAGATAACCATGCAAATACATGCATGGAGTGGATATAACTATGCAAAGAAATGGAAAGATATGCATGGTGTAGAGATAACCATGCAAGGACATGCATGTCCATGTAAAGACAAGAAAATAATCACATAAAATACCATGGGTTACCCAATACCATGGGCCCATAAATCACTAATGGTAAACCTAATAATGACCGAATCAACAACTCTATGACCCAATCAAGATTAAGCTAACACCCCCCCGCTTTAAACTTGACTTGGAATAAACACCTACCCCCCTCAAATTTTATAATTGAGTTTTAGGAATACAACAAGCCCCCCTATCACCGAGGTCTACATCTAGACTTTATACCGGTGAACCATCAAACCAGGGGTATGCATGCCTAAGTAGGTCTTAGATCCATATGCCTATTTATATGTGAAAAAATCCAACTTCATAAAAATAATTACAATTGTATGCCTCGTGATGTTGTGAAACATCAACCTGTTTCATTGCCAACATCCCTCCTGCTCCAAAGATAATTACATAGAGAAAAAAATTATATTACCATGGTATGCTCGAGCACAAGATGCAAGAAGCATCTACCGACTTCTTTACCAACATCCCTCCTTTCTCCAAATATAGTGATCCAAATCTCTCATTCACCGAGTACTTCTTCCTTAATGCACTTCCGTCTATGCTCCACATAGATCCACTACATGCCTGAGAAAACGATGCAAGAAGCATATACTGACATCCCTCCCTACTCCAAATAAAA
>JASDQU010506110.1:81661-95455 GCA_032191745.1 Picea mariana | reverse complement strand
CATCTGTGTAGGCAATAAGTGATAGATCATTTCCTTTTGGATACCATAATCCAAACTCTTATGTTCCTTTGAGATATCTGAAAATCCTCTTCATCGCTAATACATGTGATTCCTTTGGTGCTACTTGAAATCATGCCACCTGTCCAACTGCCTGCATTACATCTGGCCTGGATGCTGTCACATATAGTAGGCTGCCAATCATTGACCTGTATTGCCTCTGATCTGTAGACTTCAAATAATCATCTTTGCTCAACTTGCAACTGGTTTTCATGGGAGTGATAACTGGTTTGCAATCTTCCATACCAAACCTTTTTAGCATTTCTCTGATAAATTTGGTTTGAGAAATAAAAATTCATTGGTTGCTTTGGCGTATCTGAAGTCCCAGAAAGAAGGATAGTTCTCCAAGTAACGACATTTCAAATTCATTTTGCATATCTTTTGCAAATTTCTGGCTTAACCTGTCATCATCACTATCAAAAATAATATCATCAACATAAACTTCAATTAATAAAATATTACCTTGACTTACCTTGATGTAGAGGTTGTTGTTTGCACTTCCTTTTCTGAAACTTGCCTATTGCAGATACTTATCCAGTCTAGAGTATCATGCTCTAGGAGCCTATTTTAGACCATACAAGGCCTTATTTAATTTACACGCATAATCTGTGTTTTCTGACAACTGAAATCCTTCTGATTGTTCAATGTAGACTTCTTCTTTAAGTTCCCCATTCAGAAAAGATGATTTTATGTCCATTTGATATATTTTAATATTTTTGGAGCATGCATAAGATAAAAGAAAACAAATTGCTTCCATTCTGGCAATTAGGGAAAATGTCTCTTCAAAGTCGATTCCTTCAACCTGTGCATATCCTTTACATACCAATCTAGCTTTGTTCCTTGTAACCTGTCCATCTTCATTCAATTTATTCCTGAAGACCCACTTTGTGCCAATCACATTCTTATTCTTTGGTCTTGGAACCAGTTCCCAAGTGTCATTTTTCTCTATTTGATCCAATTCCCCATCCATGGCCTTATTCCAACATTCATCCTTGTTGGCTTCTTCAAAACAGTTTGGTTCAATTATAGATAAGAGTGCTAGATGTGTTTGTTCTGGCGAATGGATTCTTCTTCTAGTCTCAACTCCTGCATCTTTGTTTATGATAATTTGATCTGAAGGATGATTCTTTTGTACTCGTTTACTGGGTGTCTTTAGAGACACTTGTTGAACTTTCTCTTTTGCTTCTGTCTAATTCTCTTCATCTTCCTCTTCTACTTATTTTTCATCTTCTGTTTCTTCTTCTAAGGGTTGTTTCATTGATTCATTTTCTTCCTTTTGATTCTGGTCTTCTTGTTTCATCAATTATTACGTTAATTCTTTCCACAACTTTGTTCAATCTTAGATTGTAATACTTTTATGCTTTCCTTGTACTTGAGTAACCAACAAGTACTCATTTTTCCACACAAGAGTCAAACTTTCTCATTCCATCGTCTTCTCTTTTGATATAGCATTTGCTTCCAAAAACTCTGAAGTGCTTTACATTTGTTGGTCTTCCTTTCCATAGTTCGTAAGGAGTTTTTTCAGTGTTGTTTCTGAACATTACTCTGTTTTGAATGTGAACTATTGTTTGGACTTCCTGTGTCCAAAAAATGTCTGTCAATTTCAAATCCATTAACATTGTTCGAGCCATTTCCTGTATTGTCATGTTCTTTCTTTCAACAACTCCATTTTTTTGAGGTGTCTTAGCAACGAAGAATTGTCTTTTTATTCCATGATCGTTGTAGTAGTCCATAAATTCCTCTGAGGTGAAATATCTTCCATTATCAGATCTCAAGCATTTTATTTTTGAATCCATTTCATTTTCAATCATTTCCTTGTAGATCTTGAAGTTTTCAAAAGCTTCTGACTTATTCTTGAGAAAGCAAACTGCAGTCATTCTTGTATAATCATCAACTAATAACATGAATTATTTCTCACCTTTTAAGCCCTTTGTTTTAGTTGGTCCAACTAGATTAGTATGCACAATTTCTAGTGGTCTTGTCGTTAAATATTCCTTTGATTTAAACCTGGTCTTTGTTTTCTTTCCTTGTTGACAATGCTTGCATAAAGTGTTGGTTGGTTTCGTGATCTGGGGCATTTCTCTAATTGCTTATCTTTTGTTGACTTTGACAAGGTTATCAAAATGTATGTTCCCTATTCTTTTGTGCCATAGCCAACTTTCATCTTCCTTTCCTAGACAACACTTTTCATTTCCAATTTCAGTTAACACATATATGTTGCTTGAATTTCTTGCATCTATAGCGACCAATTTCCCTAAACCTTCTTTTCTTATCTCACACTTTTGTGAATCAAAAGTAACTTTATGACCTTGGTTACACATTTGACTCGCACTTAGAATATTATGTTTCATATCTTCTACTAGTATAACATTTTATGCCTTTTCATTCTTGTTCCCAATTCGGACTGTGTCTTTTCCAATTATTTTGGTTGAATCATCATTTTTGAAGGAGATTGATCCATATCTTTCCTTTCGTAATGTAAGAAACGTGTCTCTATCACCTGTCATGTGTTTTGAACATCCACTGTCAACATACCAATTGTGTTTCCTCTTCTTAGCTATTAGAGCAATTGTGCATTCTTCATTGCTATACTGATCTTGTTTTCTTGTCCATGTTGTTTTCTTAGGTTCTTGTCTGTGATTGTTGTTATTATGTTGAGGTTCTTCAGGAAGGACTATCATTCTTCAATCTT
Source organism: Picea mariana (assembly GCA_032191745.1). Taxonomy (NCBI): domain Eukaryota; kingdom Viridiplantae; phylum Streptophyta; class Pinopsida; order Pinales; family Pinaceae; genus Picea; species Picea mariana. The sequence goes on along the minus strand of JASDQU010506110.1, from coordinate 92,706 downwards.
TGGTCACGTGTCCAAAATTTTTACATTTGTAACATTCCACTAGGTCTTATTGAATAACCCCTTTGTGTATGACTCTCAAAGTTGTTATTGTTCATGTTGTTAGCTATGCAATGCACAGCTTTATGTCCAAAATTATTACATGCATAACATAAACCAAAAAATATAGTTTGATACATGGGAGTTGAAGATATTCTGAAAGGAGGTGCTCTTATAAATCCTTCTTCTTCTTCTTGAGGCTTATTTGTCTGTTGTTGATTCTGAAATCTGAATCTTCTTGGTGGAGGAGTGTCCCTGTAATCTTCCTTGTATCTCTTCTTATCCCATTTGATTGTTTCTGCATAACTTTTTGGATGTGTTTCTTTCTCTATTGTTTTGGAGCTTGATCCCTTTTATGTATGATTGTATCCAAGTCCAGACTTGTCGAGATGAGATTGTTGACTATTGATAATGTCATCCAAAACTTTTGAGCTATTCTGCATATTTTTCTTTTGATTATCCTTTCTTAGTGCGACAATCTTTGCTTCCAAGTTTCCAATGATCATGTCCTTTTCTTATAGATTTTCTTTGAGTGCTTCATCAATTCTTTTATCTTCTTCTATTTGAACCTTCAATTTTGTGATCATTTGTTCTAGTTCTTGAGTATCATTTTTCTTGTCTAGTTATGCTTGTATTTTCTTGTTTTTCTTCTTTTCTCTTCTGATAACTTATATGGCACACATTAATTCTTCTCGATAGTCAACTTCTGCTTCTTGAATTTCTTCTTCGACTTCTTCATATTCTTCTTCAGAGTCTTCTTTTTCAGAGTCTTTTACTTCCATGAATAGAACTCTTCATGTCTCACTGTCACTAACTTCATCTTCATCTGATGATGAGATGTCTTCTTTGGTGCATAAGCTTTTCTTGAAAATTTTCTTTGTAATTCTTTTGCCTTTATATGTGTGTTTTCCTTTTGAGTAACCTTCATCATTTATCTTTTTCTTATGAGGAAATTTGTTAGCAAAATGACCAATACCATCACAATTAAAAAAAAATAAAGGAATCTTACCTCTATATCTATCGTCGGTTCCCTTGTTCAGTATTTTGACGAAGTTGACCACTTCTTCATCATCTTCCAAGACGTCACTATTGTTGCTATATTCTTCTTGTTCCTTTTTCTTTTGCTTTGATCTTTTGGATGATTTGAAGGCTACTTCTTTTACATATGGATTTTCTTGTGCAGTTCTCATTTCATGCGCTGTGAAGATTCCATGCAGTTTGTCCATTCTTATTGAGTTTGGATCCAATCTTTCTTCTAGTGTTGAAATCTTAGGGTTAAATCTCATAGGAAGAGATCTTAGTACATTTTGAACAATTACATATTCTTCGATTTCTTCTCCCAATCCTATGATTGCATTCATTGTTTCATCGACTCGTAAGAAGTAGGCTACAATATTCTCATCTTCCTTCATTTTTAGTTGTTTCAACTGACCTTTGTAAGTTTGAAGTTTTGTTGCTTTGACTTTTGTATCTCCTTCATAAATATTTCGAAGCTTGTCCCAAATCTCTTTAGTGGATTTACAATGTGCAACTTTGGTGAATATTGTATTATTGAGACCATTCAAAAGTGCATTTTTGGCTTTGGAATTATTCTCATCGAGTTTCACTGATTTGTCATTTGTTGGTGGAACTGTTGGTGTTGTGTATCCATCTACTATTGATTTCCAAACTGGAAGGTGGCTACAATGACCTGTCATGGATTACTTAGAGGGGAGGTGAATCAGTAATAGTGTAATTATAATCATTTTTCTTCAAATAATACAAGTGTTATATCAATGTATAATTATTATCCAATAATGAGCAATAAGAAATGAACAATCACACACATACACAATACACCAGTTTTTTACGTGGAAACCCAAATCGGGAGAAAACCATGAATGATTTTTCTTATATGTCTTGAAGAATTGCATTCATTGGAAGCACCAACTTCCTTTGTTTTACAGCTGCAACTGGAAGGAGGCTCCAACCCCCTAGTTTCACAGGATACAACCTAAGGGAAGCTCCAACTCCCCAATTATATGGCTACAACCAGAAGAAGGCTACAACCCCCTATGTTCTATGGATACAACTGGAAGGTGGCTACAATGACCTGTCATTTCCCCATCAAACCGCCTTGAAGTAGAAGTAGAATGATGGAACCACTATCACACTATCACTGTGAGATATACCACTGTAAAATTGTACCAATAAACCTAAACCATGCATCAACCTGTACCTCAACCTATAATCAACCTGTACCATAAACAAGTGCATGAACCATGCACCAACCTGTACCATAAAAAAGTGCATCAACCATGCACCAACTTGTACCAAACAATCTGTAATCAATATGTACCATAAAAAAGTGCAACCAACCATGTACCAAGTATGTACCGATCATGTTTCAACTAATTATCAGCTATGACTCATCAATATGTACCAACATCATCAACTATACACCTCATCTATGTGCCAACTCATCAACTACTTGTCTCAGCCATGTACCCAACTTGTACCTCAACCAAAAGCCCTCATCAATTTCATCATCCAAATATGATTTATAACTCTGTAAGAGACCTAGTGTATATGATCACATACCTTCAAACCTTCCTTAACTTTAAACAACAAGAGACTAGCATTTACATCAAACTTTTCTTTAGTCTCACATGACTAATTTTGGATTAGTCAACAACCCTAACCTGAAATAATCATAACCTTGTACCTGTAATGAATAAATATCTAAAACTGATATACAATGTTCTTTAATGTGTTTTATGCAATTCCTCCATGTGTCACTACTTGGAACCTCTCATAAAAGTAGTTATAGCAAAAATGGCATACCTTGTTGAATTTTGGCTTATTCTAGAGAGCGACCTCGTAAAGCATGCCCCGCATGGAATATTTGTTGAATCGATATGAAACTATTGCAAGCATACTAAAGGCTGTACTCTAACCAACACATTTGTTCATACTAAATTTGGATCTATTATGAATAATTTATGACATTTTTACCCAAAACACCTGTTTTTGACTGGTTTCGGGACTAGCCACAAACCCTATTTTCCACTGAATGTAACTCCAAAAATACAATGACCCACAAGATAAATTTTTTAACATAGATACTTGGATATGTTTCATCAATGGAATAGAAATTTCACGGTCTGAATCATTCTAGAAAAAAAATTATTGCGAAAATGGTGAGATGACCTGTAAATAACATACCTTGGAAAGCATCATCAAAAGAATTTATCCTTCCTTGAATTCTGTCCTTCTTTTCTTCACCTTCCCTCAGAAATTCAGCTTAGATATCCTTTGGTTACCTCAGACACATATAGGTATTCAATATTCTCAAGTGTATCTAAAATGAGAGAGCCTTGCCTCTTATTTATACTCTCCAAGTAGCGTCCTTAAAAACATCTTCTAGGTCACTTTGCCCACTTTCCTTATTTTAGGGTTAACCCACTTCTAATTTCTCCATTAAATTTATTATTTAAATAATTTATTTTGTATTCACTTTGAATTATAGTACACTCATCAATTCACTTATTATTTACCTTCTAAAATATCTTAAACCACTTTGACTACTTTGACCTTTTGGGGCTTCTAGATGACATAAGAGGGTCCTCCAACTTCGTAAGGCCATAACTCTCAAACTGTGAGGAGTTATGTGACGTTCCACATACCACCAAAAATGGAATGACATGTACCATCCATATAGAATAGTATTACCTACAAATATATCAAAAATCATACCATTATCCATCAAACAAACTTGGGTCCATTACCCAAACCTAGGTTTTCCAACTTCTCATGGCCATAACTCTCTAACCATGAGGAGTTATGTGACGTTACACATACCACCAAAAATGGAATGACAAACACTATCCATATGGGATAGTTTCAATTAAAAATTCATTGACCTTCATCTCATTATTCAACAAATAAGCATGGATTATCTAACCATACTTCTAGGATAACTCCATCCGCAAAGCGTCTTCCCGTGAGGGCTTTCACCATAAGGGGACCACTTTGGAGTTCATATGTTTCTACTTATTATAAACCATGACAAGAAAATAACAAGTCATATTTACATCAAACAATATTGGGTCCATTACCCAAACTTTGTGCTACGGGGCTTTCTTCAAGGGTTGACATCAATGACAACCAACCTTAATCAACAACTTCAAGGGTTAATACCTACGCTACTTTCCCAGATCTGACGGCTAGGAAAGAGTTAACTCCTCCTAGAGCGGGCTTTTTCCACTTGACCAAAAAAATGGAAATGGTTTTTTCCTTAAAAGATTATGGTCATTCTTTCTCTTGATCTTTATCACTCGAGGTGACTTGGGCTTCTGCGCACACCTTGCACTCCACTGAAACTTGAAGATTTTCAAGAAATATTCTCACGCACTCCTTGCGCTCGTCTTCCTTCGAGATTCTTCAACACTTGACTAAGTTTTTTCCATGTGCAAACATTGCAAGGGTCTTTTGAAATTTTATACTCCACTGAGTATACGTACACTCCTTGCACTTTCTCTACGCCATTCAATGTTATCTCTCCTGAGCTTCTGAGTCTAGAAATGACTCTTCCTTCGCACTCCTTATGTGGCTACTGTGCACTCCTTGCACAAGTGCTTCAAAAGAGAAACAATTGAAACTTACAGAATACTAGAGGTTCATTCAATTAACCACAAAATGCACACATAGGCATAAAAACACAAAAAATCAAATAACATGACATTACCCAATTAATTCATGGATATGCAGACTCATAATTTGAGAGTAATCCTCTTGTATTATATTCCTTCAGCAAAGAATTCTTACAAAGAGTTCTTGCAGCTCTTCAACAATAATTTACAATACACTCCAGCAGCAATAATAATCCTCGAAAACCTCATTTGGGCATAGATTACATACATTTATACATGGAGGGGCTTCTCAAGCCTTCCTACTGACTATGCTAGTGCTATCATATCATAATTAAAGAATTCACCCACTAATCCTTATTACAATAAATGATATATGTGACCTAGATATGAATCGATGCTCAATATTTGTACAACCCCTTAAGAATTTATGAAATTACAATCTCTCGCAATCTCATACAATGGCTCGTGCCTCAAAACATTAAAATATATTAATTAAAATGCTTTCAAAATAGAAAAATGACGCACTCTCCTTTTGGATCCCAAAACATTTTGAAATGCATGTGCTTGATGTTGAGTTGTCCTCCACTTGGCTTGATGAACATTGATGATGATGCTCCTGCATCATTAGGTCAACATCCTAATGTGAGGATATGTCAAATATCCCCTTTAATACCAATTAAGGGAATTATAATCAGGCCAAAAAGCCTATTATGGATGATCCCTAGCTCCAAGGGTCAATAAGTGAAGCATTGTTAAACCATTTGAACATAGATGTGAAATCAAAAGGAAAATCATCGGACTCTTCTCAAAATGGTGTATATTGGGAGTGGTTTTCTTACAAGTGGGTAGGATGCTTGAGAAAAAGGTTCTAAATGGCCCAATTGAAAAGAATATAGAGATTATATGACACTAGAGATATTTTCGACCAATAGATGTTGCTATTACATAGGATGCAAAGGTGGAAGGTTGTATTCAAATAGATGGAGGTGAAAAGAAAAAAGGATCATATTAAGGAAAGAAGTCTTATATTCACTTAGCAAAGGAAAATCTAACTGAGAAGTAAAGGATGGAAATTAATGCACCATACTGAGGATCTTTAGAGTAGGGATGTCCTTCAAAAAGATTAAAAAATGATTCTATTGTATATGAATATTCGAGGCTTGGGTGCAACCCACAAAAAGAATGTAATTCTTAGATTAGTTAGTAATCATAACATTGATATTTTTTTCTTGTAGAAAATCATAGGAGTAGTTAGTGTAGCCATTAACACCCTAAAGGGGGTTCTTAGGGGATGGGAAATTGTGGCTTTAGATTTAGAGGGAAAGTCAGGAGGACCAATTGCAAGTTGGAACAATAAGTTTAGAGTTTTCAATTCAAAACTATTTCAATCAAGAATAAAGGTAGATCTATAATCCTTGAGACTTAGTAATAATTTTTTATTATTATTTATTTATTTATATTAAAAAAAATGTTTTCTTTTATTTCTCAAATTTTAATATGTATGGCCCTTATGGGAATTAAAGAGAAATATGGAAGAATTGGTTTGGGTAGGATAACATCAAGAGAGGGTTTTCTATCGTTGGTGGTGATCTTGATTTCACAATGAAGAGAGAAGTCTTGGGAAAGAACTCATTTGTGTGATGTGGAGCCATTAATTACACCCCCACATAGAGGAACAATAGTTTAGGAGAATCTAGAATTTCCAAAAGGATTGAGACATTTTTTGTTTATGAAATAATGGAAAAGGTAGCCAAGGTCAAAAGATGGATTGGTCCTAGGGGAATTTCATATCATTCTCTCTTTTTTTATTTAAATGGAGAATTATGACCTAAAACCCGCTGGCCCTTTTAAGTTTAGCCATAATTGGATGTAGGACAAGGGGCATAAAGAGTAGGTCATCAGGGAGTAGGAGCATGTCCATTGTGATAATGATGAGACAACCATGTTTCAATTTAAGGATTATCAAAAAAATATTATGATATTAGAAATGGAAAGGGTAAAGGAGAAACAAAATAGGTCTCACATGGACTTACAGGCTGTGGAAAATCATATTGCACAAATATATGAGTAGAACATTGTTGGCATATTTAGTGAATATGAATAGTTAACCTTTAAGAGGTTGGGGGACTTGAGAAGGGAAATACTAAAGTGGGAAAGTTCCCAATGGAGACTCAAAAAATATGGTCTCTTGGGTTTCTAAAGGATATGAGAATATAAAAAAAAATCACAACTTCACAAACATGAGGAAAAGTATGAATACAATTTGGGAGGTTCAAAAGGCTGAGGGAGTCGGAATCAAAAGTTTTCAAGATATTTTTGAGGCAGGTACAACACTTTCCTGCAATATACCAAATCCTTTATATAAAAAAATAAACCAGAATACACACAATGTATACAAGATACGAATGTGGATCACAACTCCCAAAGAGATAATAGAGATGAGTTACTCAACAACTCCTTATAAAATCGGATAACCTCTTATAAATAACCCAAATACAACCACATAACCAAATCATATGTTTGTATCCCAATAATGATTATATTAGCCTCTATATATGCATATTCTCTCTCATTGCAATGTGGTCCCCCATGACATATACATTTAACCCCATAGATTCCCCCCCATGGTCATATCGTAGTATCCTCCTTAAAAAAACTTTGTCCTAACAGATTTGTAGTTAAGGGTTTTACATGTGATGAAACCGAGTAATATTATTTCTTTATATTCCTACTCTACTACCAAATGTTATGTACCAAATCATTAATATAGCATAATAAACCAAAGTACACAATGTACAAATATGTGAACATGGAGTGCAACTTCCAAAGAGATAATAGATATAAATTATACAATAACTTATTATAGAATAAAAGAACCTCCTTCAAATAACCAAAGTACAACCACATAACTAAATCATATGTTCATATCCCAATAATGACTATATTGACCCTTTATATAAACCTCTTATCACTAATTTCACATGTAATGAGTGAGAATAAATTTTAAATGTAATGTATCTTTCACTTTGAGAAGTCATACATTACGATTTTTTTTGTGGGAAAAAAAGTAATACCTCTTGAGACAATGGATAACTTATCAGTATTACAACATAAATGTGCATTATGACATATGACTACTATCACTTAATAATGTTTTATAACATTATGACAATAGTGGTATTACACCCTAGGTACATTGCAATTCCTCCCTCATAAAATTCTTTATCCTCAAAGCATGAGAAAAAAACATTTATTTTGATAAATTGATCTATCTTTTGATAACTTTCGCTTATTTGATAATAAAAAAAAAAAATTGTTGTGAATTAGCTACTCATCAATTAATATTATACAAAAAATATTACATATTGTTCAGTCCTAGGTTTGAGATCCAGAGGGTTCAACATATGATGATCAAAATTATTAACATAGATGTTTATAGTATAAATTCTTATTCTTAGAGGATAAACTATTGAACTTGAGAAATAACAAAAGCTATCCATATTACCATGTAACTAGTATGTACTATGATAGTTAACATAAGATTTTACCATTGTAAGAGAGACAAAAAACAAAGATTTGGCATTGGGGTTGCTAGTCCTCATGCTTCGAGATTGAATCTACATAAATGTAGATTGGTTGAGTTGTTTTGGCTTCCTGAGCCTCTGTTGTTGGAGTCTACCCATCCTCATTTGAATTTTCGACTAACATTTTGATTCCCTTGTGGATTTGATGAGTGCCTCATATTTTCTATCTAGGAAATTCAATTTGTCTAGAATGGCATGCTTTTGTGTCCCTTTTTCTTTAACAACCTGCACAATGAAATATTTGTTGTGTTGATGGAGTTCCACCAATTTGAAATACTTGGTGTCTCCTCTTCTACAAAATGTTGCATCCATAATATAGTTTAATATCTTAGCATGAATAGTCATATTGGAATTATTACCCCTCTTTTCCTATACCAATTCTCAATTCTTTCCACTTCCTCCTTAACCGAGGTAGAAAACCCCCTTTAGTATCTATCTGCTACATTTGTGGCATCTAATTAATCTCTAGTTTGATTCCACTAGGATCCTTTATCCTTTGGATTCCTATAGGCTCATGGCCTTCCCCATAAAACTACATTTATCCTACTTATACCCTTAGATTTCTCCCATTCCTCATTCTTGCCTTTCGTTTATGTGAACCTACTTCCTACAAATTGTTTGTAGTGAATTGTGATTAGCAAGGATCTTCCACCAATAACAAATGAAAGCTAAATTGTATGAGATATCCCCCAAAACAATAACCAACAAATAATAGGTCAATGGACCTCCCCCAAATCTCATCCACGCTCAAATATGCCTAAAAATATTTAGGCCCTTCTAAAAACCACATAGAAAATTAACCAAAGAGACAAAAGAATAAGCTTCTCATTTTCCCCATGAATTCCAATTGCCTCGGATATGGGATTTCCTTTATCTTGCATATCTCTTTCAAGCCTTGACCCATTCACTCTCATCATTATCTTAAGAAATGGATTAATGCATATGCAAGGCAGTGAATTGATAATTAGATGGAAATGCCAAATGGTGATGGCATTTTCCATCCCTCCCCACTCCTTCACATGCTTCAACATCATGACACTCACTCACCACACATCTTTTGGCCATACATATACCAACTCTAACATTTATTTGCACCCTTAACACTCAGTAGAGTGACTCCAACTCTAAACTTTGAATGTGAAGGCAATCATCGTTTAGGTTGTTTTCATTCATGTTTTCCAACATTATGTTTAAGTCCTAAGCACCAAGAAGCACTCCCTTGTTGGTCAACCAATATAGTAGATAATTTCTTTTGCATTTAACATGGAGGGAAATGAGAGTGATGTTCACTGCAATTATTTCAAGTCTTGAGATCAGCCTCGAGTTGCCTATAACCTTTTCCAATCATGATTGTTACACATTATTTTGGTCACCCCTTGATCACCAATGATATGTGTACTGCTTACTTCTTTGTTCCATGAAACTACTGAAGAAATGAGACTTTCTCCCTGAGAAATTGAATCATCTTTCTTTTCTTAAAATCCCTATCAAAGGATATCGCCAGACTCTACTAAATGCTTGGGGTGCAATGATGCTTGATCGTTGCATGTTGCACCAAAATGGGTTGCGACGTCGTCACAGGTTGTTTGTGCTTAGAGTGTGACGATGCTCAAACAAGAGAAAGAGGTGAAACTCTCGAAAGTTCTAGAATGGAATCTTCTAGAAGATGAGGTGGCCTCCGATGGGTTTGGATCTTACTCGCTTCTCTGATTTAGTGGGATCATCCTAATCTCCTCGTCCATCCCTCCTCACCCTATAAAAAGAGGGATATTTCATGGGAAAGGCTAGGTTGGCTTATCCATGAAGAATTCTACTCAATATTTCACTTGAGATAGCTTTGATTTAGCTTTCCAATTCAAGTTGTGAACACTCTTCATCAAAAGCATTGGAGAAAAGGTGTGTGTGTTGAGGCAAAGGGCCATTGGAAGGGACCTTGCAAAATCAAGGCATAGGTTGTATTCTCCACTTTCATTAATATAATGCAGCTATACATTCCTTCCCTATAAAAGTGTCTTCATTTTTATTGTATATCTCCTTGATCTTATACATAGATTTCATTGGAATATATATATCGTTGCTCTCTTTCTTTGTTGGTTTGTGTCTCTTAAACAGATCCAATATCCCACAAGTCTAACGATGGAGAAAGGACAACGCTAGCGAGGATCAAATGATGTTTAAATGGTATGTCATTTACCCCTCATCGAACTAGTTTATATCACAATGAAATCTAACAAGAATCTTGTATTTTTCTCTATTTTGTTCTAATTTCTTGTTGAAGTTAGGGAGATCAGTTTGTGTCTGCACTTACTAATTTGTCCAATAACAAAATTGGCGACCATATTGGGGAATGTCCTTTTTTGGATTTTGCTTCCTTTTTTGCTTTTGACTTACCTACTTTTGGCAGTTTTTCATTCTTTGAGTCATTGGGTGATCCATGTTGACTCTCTGGCCTTGAAAGTTCATTTGGAAATCATGTCCTCTATTCATTTTTTCACTTATTTTCAGTCATCGTTGCACCCTACCTGTGGAAACCAGTGTGACGACGTCGCAATGTGTATTGACCATTGCCTGCGACGATCCTTGATTGTCTCACTGTGTTATTTTGTTGTTTGCGACGATTTTGTTGATATTGAGAGGGGGGTGAATCAGTATCAAGTAAAATTTTTAAAAAAAATCAACTTATACTTAAACCATTCAATTATATCCAATGAGAAATGAACAATAGTATAAGAGTTACACCAATACACCACAATACACCATGCACAATATATGAGAAATAATCAATAGTTATTGT
>JASDQU010506110.1:38071-48164 GCA_032191745.1 Picea mariana | reverse complement strand
ATACACAACAGATAAGGACACTTATCTTATGTTAATGTGCAACCCGTTGGAGAGGAAAAACATTCCTCCCAACCGTATCCTTTTTGTTCTAGTTCTCAACAGCAAGACACCCCCAAGTTGGGGCTATGAATCCATAAGAGACGGAGGTCCCTAAGGTTGTCTATTGTCCTCCTTTCAACAGTTAAACTCCCATCTAGTTCCATTCCACAAACACTCTTCCCCTCAACCTGCACAACCCAAGGGATGGAATCCCCCTTCAATTTTCACGGTCCCTCGGGACTTTCCACTCCCCTCCATGGCTTTCAGCACAGGTTGGACAACAATTCTACTTGTTGGGACTTCAAGAATTCTACGACTACAACACAAATTCGCCCAGCAGCGCAAAACGCATGCTTCTTGGATGAATTTCAAATAGCTCGTCACTCCCAGGCACATGACCTATTTCTCTCTAAAACTACCACTCGAAACAATATTCAAACATGTCCACAACAATTTCCCACAAGCTCCCACACTCAGAACTCCATTGGTGGCCAGAAAACTCCATGTAAAAACAACTCTCTATTCAAAAAACATGAATGTGAAAATCTGGTCTTCTACCCATACGAATTTCCTCTCTTTATCTTGCTTGCTTAACTTGCACTCTTCCCCAATTTGATTATATTCATCCCCCATGCTCTTAATAACTATGGGAAGTGACTCTCACACCAACCCTCTTACATGAATTCAATGATTCATCCCTGGAACACTTAAAGATTAGTTGTTGAAAGATTGGTTATCATTGAATTGTTGAAAGATTGGTTTTCATTGATGTCAAATCTTGAACAGGAATTTGAAAAGTTCCATGAGAATTTAATAAGTTTCATGTGTTTTTCATGTCATTAACAAGACATTATGAGTTGGCCCTAAATTAGGAAAAAGGTAAATTCTTGGAAAAAAAACAAACAAACAAACAAACAATTGATTTTAGAAAATTCTCGGATGAATCTAAAACTGACCAATAACTAAAATATAAGTAGAGTGACACTAATTGTCAACTCTCTTTTCTAATTACATGCATAAACGAAGAGATAACTGATAATTAAAAAAAAAACACTAAAACTCGAATTTTAGGCATCATATGAAGGAATTTTGCTCCCGAAAAGTGTTGAAACAAATTTTGATCTAATAAATTAGATCGGCACAGCAGTGAACTCTTCAAGATGCAACTCCCTGTAAAATTTCAACCCAATCGGATAACCGAGTCTAAATTTATGACTCTCAGAAATCCCTGCATTTTTTAATGAGATCCTCATTAGAAACACATAAATATTGAGAAGAGTCAATTGAATATCTATGTGTGAATATATACTAGGGGATCAGAGGCAGTGAAGTTCGGTGAAGGGATAATTTTACAAGAGCCAAGTGTACGGAAGAAAAGTTACTGCAGCAGTGTCTCTGAGGTAATCCATGAGTTGCAGAGGGGGAAAACGCAGACATCCGCGAGCAGGTGTGTACAAGTCGTGGATCTGTGAAGAAGATAAACGGAAGTATCAAAAATTACATCAGCAATAGCTTATCTATTACAGTGACAGAGGTAGTAACAAATTGGTCTACATTTATATTTCAGGGCGGTTGGACGGGGCAAGGAAAGGGGGTTGTAGCCTCCTTCCGGTTGGAGTCAATAAATTAGGGAGTTGGAGCTTCCTTCAGTTTGAAGACTGTGAATAGGGGGTTGGAGCATCCTTCCAATTGTAGCTAGAGAAATAGGAAGTTGGTGGTTCCAATTAATGTATTATTTGATAAATAAGAAAAGCATTATGTGGTTTTCTCCCACATTGTGTTTCCACATAAAATTATGTTGTACTTTGTTTATGTGATGTTTATGCAATGAATTATGGTGTTGATGATATATTGAATGCTAATGATAAACTATTGAACATTATTAGAGGTTTTATATTGTGATTAAAAGTATTGATTGTGCTCATATTGATTCACCCCCCCCCCCTCAATATTCCAACAATTGGTATCAAAGTCTGTCCTTCAAGAAGTATTCTAACCACTGGAAGGAGATCATGGAATACGCTAAGATTGGAGAACCAATGTTTGTTGGTCATAACTATACCTTATGGAATAAAAGTATGAAAACCTTTTTACAGGCACAATGATTTGATGTTTATCAATCAGTAGTAGATGGGTATACAACACGGCCATCCACTCCCCCAACGGACAAATATGGAAAGAAACTCAGTGAAAACAACTCAGAGACTAAAGGTACCATTCTAAGAAATCTAGTTGATTTGGTATTTGTCAAGGTTATGCATTGTGATAGTGCAAAGGATCTTTGGGATAAACTCTAAAAGATTTATGAAGGAGATTCCAAAGTTAAGGTAGTTAAGATTCAAATCTTCATAGCTAAGTTTAAACAATTGAAGATGAAGGAAGATGAAGACATTGCAGCCTACCTTCTACGAGTTGACGAAATAGTTAACATTATTAAGGGATTGGAAGTAGAATTTGAAGACTCGGTGGTTGTTCAAAGGGTATTGAGATCTCTTCCTATGAGATTTGATCGTAAAATATCATTCATAGAAGAGAGAGCAGATCTCGGTACATTGAGCATGGACAGGATACATGGAATATTTACAGCCTATGAAATGAGAACAAAATAGGAGAACCCAGTCACGAAGGAAGCAACTTTCAAGGAATCCAAGAAGACAAAGAAGAAGAACAAGAAAAATTCAAAACCAAGTTGTAGTTGTAGTGATGATTCAGACGAAGATGAAGAGATGGCTAATTTCGTAATGAAACTAAAGAAAGGAACCGACAAGTATAAAGGTATGTTTCCATTGAAATGTTTTAATTGTGGTGGTATTGGTCATTTTGCTTCTAAATGTCCTCATAAGAATAAATATGGTGATGAAGAAGAAGCTTCTAAAAGGGAAAAGAAATATCAAAAGGGAAACATGGGAAGAAACAAAAGGAAATTCTTCAAGAAAAAATTCTACTCAAAGGAGGACAATTCATCATCAGACGAGGAGGATAATGATAGTGATAGTGATTCAGAAAGAGTACTCTTCATGGCATTAGAAGATGATTCTAAAGAAGAAGGCAAAGTCGATCTTAGAGTAGATCTAATCAGTGCATTAGAAGAACTTAGAAAGGAAAGAAATAAAAACAAGTCACTCAAGGCGAAGTTAAAAATGAAAGAGGGATCTCAGAATTCCAACTCTGAAGAAATAGAGTAGATGATCATGGGTCTAAAAATTTAAATAGAAGAAGAAAAAAGAATTGAGGAGATACTTAGAAGTCAATTAGAAGAAAAGAAGAAAACGATTTGAAGCTTGGAAGCATAAATAGTCTCTTTAAGGAAATATCTTCAGAAGAAAGATATGCAATAGAAAAGAACCAAAATATTGGATCAAATGATCAGCAGTCAAAGACCATCCAATGACAGATCCAGACTAGGATACAATTAAGTACAGAATGAGAAAGGATCGAGCTCCAAGACAACAGAACAGGAAGTAGAACAAATAAGTTATGCAAAGATTGTAAGAGATTATGTCAAGAAGGAAGAATGCAAGCCCCCAAACAATAAAATTCTAGAAATAAAGAAGACTGAAGAAGATGAATTCAGAAGGAGTGCATCGCAAATAAGATCTTCTACTCCCAAGTATCAAATATTTGTTTATGGTCATTGTTTTAATTGTGCTAATTTCGGACATAAAGTTGTAAACTGCAAATCCTATGCCAAGAACAGAAGTAATTGTGCAGGATACTTAAATAATAGCTATCCCAAAAGATATTATGAAGCATACAATAGAAACCAAAACAGTTTTGGCTTATTGAGAAAGGAAGTAGAATGCTACAAGTGCAACAATTTTGGACACATAGCAAAGAATTGTAGATTGACCATTCCAACTAGGGAACCAAAGTAGAACATTAACAGTCATATATCATAACCACAAAAGATATGGAAAAGAAAGAAGAATCAATGCTCACTTTCTCTACAAGCCCAACACAAAAAAAGTGATTGGTATGTTGACAGTGGTTGTTCAAAGTATATGACATGTGACAAGAACATGTTTCTAACTCTAAATAAAGAAAGAGATGGATCAGTTTCATTTGGCAATAACCATTCAACTAAAATTATAGGTAGAGGCACAATTAAGCTTGGAAGCAAAAATGTCATGGAAGAAAATGTTATACTAGTCGAAGATGTGAAACACAATATGTTGAGTGTAAGTCAAATGCGTGACACACACTTCAGTTCGACTCAAAGAAATGTGAAACTAGGAAAGAAGGATCAGGAAAGTTAGTGGCCACAACGACAAAGACTCTGAACAACATATATGTTTTGAATGAAATTGGAAAAGAAATTTGTTGCTTAGGAAAGAAAAATGATAGTTGGCTCTGGCATAGAAGAATGGGTCACATTAACTTTGAAAATGTTGTCAAAATCAGTAGAAAGGAAGCAGTAAAAGAAATGCTTGAAATTTAAAAGCCAACAAATACTCTATGTAAGCATTGTCTAGAGGGAAAATAGACCAAGACCAAGTTCAAATCAAAGGAGTACTCAACGAAAAAACCATTAGAGATTGTACATACTAATCTATGTGGACCAAATATAGCAAAGGCATTAAATGGTGAACAATAATTCATGTTGTTGATTGATGACTACACAAGAATGATTGCAGTTTACTTTTTCAAGAAGAAGCCAGAGGCATTCAAACACTTCAAGATATACAAAGAGATGTTTGAAACAAAGACAGACTTGAAAATCAAATGTTTGAGATCAGACAATGGTGGAGAGTTTATATCAAAAGAATTCATGTATTTTTGTGGCGAACATGGAATAAAAAGACAATTCTCAGCAGTCAAGACACCTCAATGATATTTTGGGCATAGGCAGTACATACAGCAATTCATATTCTAAACAGAGGAATGCTCAGAAGTAATAGTGATAAGACTCCCTACAAGCTATGGAAATGAAGACCAGCAAATGTGAAGCATTTTAGAGTATTTGGAAGCAAGTTCTATATCAAAAGATAAGACGACATGATTGGAGAATTTGACTCCCAAGTTGACAAAGGAATATTTTTTGGGTACTCAAGAAAGAGCAAGGCATATGAATGTTTCAATCTGAGACTCAACAGAATAATGGAAAGCATCAATGTACAGATTGATGAGAAAAGCGTACGAAAGCCCAAAGATGAAAGCAAAGACTCAACAGAGCAGGAAGGAGAAGAGGATTTGAAATAAGTAGAAGAAGTAGAAGTGGAAGAAGAAGAAGAGCAACAAGAAATAGAGGAAGAGGAAGATGACCAAAAAAATCTTCATATATCTCCCAAAACTCCTAGTCGGCAAGTGTATAAAAATCATCCACTAGAACAGATCATTGGGAATAAAGATGCAGGATTTGAAACTCGAATAAAATTACACTCACCAGAGCAAATACATCTAGCATTGTTGTCCATAGTTGAACCCAACAGTTTTTAAGAAGCCAACATTGATGAACACTAGATCAAAGCTATGGAAGAAGAGCTAGATCAAATAGAAAAGAATGAAACATGGGAACTTGTTCCAAGGCTTAAGAATAAGAACATGATTGGCACAAAATGGGTATTTAGAAAAAAGTTGAATGAGGATGGACAGGTAACTAGGAATAAAGCAAGGTTAGTATGCAAGGGATATGCTCTAGTTGAAGGAACATATTTTGAAGAAACTTATGCCCCAATTTCCAGATGGAAGTAGTCATACTAATCTTGGCTTATGCATGTTATAATAAAATCAAAGTATATTAGATGGATATCAAATCAGCCTTCCTAAACGGAGAACTAGAAGAATAAGTCTACATCGAATAGCCAGAAGGGTTTATACTATGAGGAAAGGAAGATTACGTTTGCAGATTGAAGAAGGCATTGTATGGACTCAAAAAATCCCCCAGAGCATGGTATTCAAGATTGGACAAATATCTACAACAACAAGGATTCGGGAAAGGAAATGCAAACAAAAATCTCTACATAAAAGTAAATCAAGATAGTATATTGATAATTGAAGTTTATGTTGATGAAATTAGTTTTGGAAGTGATGATGACAGGATGAGTCAAAAAATTTCTAAAGACATGCAGAATGAATTCGAAATGTCATTACTTGGTGAGTTGTCCTTCTTTTTGGGACTCTGCATATGTCAACAAGATAAAGGTATTTTCATCTCTCGTACCAAGCATATAAAAGAAATGCTGAAGTTTGGGATGGTAAATTGCAAGCTCGTAAGTACTCCCATGAAGAGTAGTTGCAAATTGAGAAAACATGATAAATCCAAGGATGCAGATCAGAGACTCTACAAATTGATGATTGACAGTTTACTCTATGTGACAACATCGATATCGGATGTGAATCAAGCAGTTGGACAAGTTGAAATATTTCAAGCAGAACCGAAGGAAACACATGTTATGGCAGTAAAGAGAATATTTAGATATCTCAAAGAAACAGAAGACTATGGATTATGGTATCCAAAAGGGAATGATCTATCTCTAGTTGCATACACAGATGTGGATTGGGTAGGAAGTGTTGATGATAGAATAAGTACAAGTGGAGCAGCGTTCTACTTGGGTGATTATCTGGTATACTGGTTGAGAAAGAAACAATCTTCAGTACTGTTTTCCACAGCAAAAGTAGAGTATATTGCAGCAGCAACATGTTGTACACAGGTTCTCTGGATGAAGCAAACTTTGCAGGACATACATGTGGAATATGAAGAGCCTATTCCAATATTTTGTGATAACACTAGTGCTATAAGTATCTCTAATAATCCAATGATGCATTCCAAGAAGAAACACATTTCGATTAAGTTTCACTTTCTACAAGAACAAGTTACAGAGAAGAACATCAAGGTAGAGTATGTTGGGACAAAAGAACAAATTGCAGATATCTTCATCAAACCTATTTCGAGGGAGACTTTTGAGTATTTTCGATAGAAACTAGGAGTAGTTTCATCCCCCATAGTGATATACATGGCATTTGGAATAGTATGATAGGGGAGAGTAGCAGTAATCATGAAAGATTGTTGGCACAGGGGCAGACCCAGGGTTCAATGCTTCAACAGCGCACCAACAAAACCCTAACTACTGGCCCTTTCTGCAACACCTGCGAAGTAGATGCAGTCTCACCCGAAGTAGAGGTAGGGGAGGTTAAAGGACTCAAGTGTATGTAACCAATCTAGGACATAGATCTATGATTATAACACCTCGCAGAGTACTTAGGGACGACACCTATTAATTTATTAGCTTTATTCACATCACAGATCAAACCCTAAGTACAATTCGGCACAGTAAGAACGATATCATACACTTCACACTTAGCATCAACGGTTAGATCTAACATATTCAACTTAGACAAAGCACTAAGCATTCATAGATCTATCTATCATTCATAACATTCATTGCACTAAGAAAAAACATAAACATTATAGCACAAAGAAAACCATCAACACAAGATTTACGTGGTTCACCCTAGTGTGGGGCTACATCTACCAACAACTTCTTATTCTTTATTAGTCTTCTTCAATCTCTTACATTTGTCTTCTACTGTGCACTAAGCCACAAAGACAAGATTCGCACTGGACAGGTGATTTGCACACTGTGCACCAGATCCACCTTCCCCAAAATTAGGTCAAGGCACAGAGCCAACTCCTCTATCAAGCACAAAGCCTTACATACATGTTTTGTTAAACAAAGCAACTCAGAACTACTTGCCTCTTGCACTTAGCTACTGACTTAGCACTTAGCTACTTACATCATTTGCACTTAGCCACTTCCTACTTCTACATTACATCCTTACATATTTATACATTTACAAAAAGGCCTAATCATGGGTAAACTCATGGGCCGACATCCCATAACCCATTACATAAACCCTAATGAACCCCATGCTAGGTCCACAAGCCTGCAAAATAAGTGAGATCCCGTGATCTCAGCTCCACCTAGGCACTCCATCTTCGATCGTTGTGTCAAAGTCCCAAAATTGGTCAAACACAACCAATGTTTCCTCAAAACTTGGTCAAGGGACAACAGGCCTCCAACACTCACATGTGAATCATCCCGTGTCACTCAGATCTGGGTAGTGCTGCTTCAAAGGTCTCGAGCTTGGCTTGAGCTACCTCGACTTGTTTCTTCACTTGAGCTTCCTGCTCAGTGAACTCCTGGATCATTTTCTTTGTAACAGGCCCTTCCAAGCATTGTTCCACTATCGCAACAACTTGGTCCAATTGCGATCCTTTCCCTTCGATCTCTTCAAACACCACGCAGGCTTCCTCATGCACCAGTTGTAGCCTCTATGTGACCTCCATGACTCTGCCCTAGATGGCAGTAATATGTTGTTGGGTTGCGCATTGTTCTTGTGATCTCTTCATTCTCTCGACCGCAGTGAGTGACTTCATCTACGCTTGTACTATCAGTGCCTGTTGTTGCGCCTCCTGTAGCTATGCTTCCAACTTCCTAAGCTCTGGGTATTCTGTGAGGCATTCGTAGGTCTGCACATTGCTATCGCTTAGCTTCTTGTATTCTAAGGTGATGATCTTGATCCTTCCAACTGCGCTCTTAGCGGCTTCATCCCTCTGATCATGCTCTTCCTACAGAGTGATTGGTACTGCTTGAAGCTCCAATTTCATTACCCTTGCTTGAAGTTGTTGGTTAGCATCAGCGAGCTTCATCACTTGGACCTCAACTGCTTCATGTTCCTCCTATGATGAGCCTGGCAAAGAGAGAATTTCTTTTCTTACCACTTCCTTAACTACAGTCTGCTCTATGAGTAGTTGGTCCTTTTCCTTTTGTATCTATGCTTTGTCTTTCTGGAGCATCACCCAGAACTCATCCTTCTCATTTTCATAAGTGGTCACGTAGTACCACGCAACTCATAGTTTCTCTGAGATCTCCTCTTTCTCTTTATTCAGGGATTATATAGCCTGCTCCTTTTCTTCTCGGACTCGATGAATTCAATCCTTTGTTGCATCTGCTAGTCTTCGTAATTGGGCGGGCTCATCACCCAATTCTACAATTTTCGACGTGGAAGGCGCAGTAGATACTGTGCAGCTCAATTGAATGGTTCGTTGAATTTCCTGTAGTTCATTCTCAACTCTTACATACATCTCCTTCTGCTTCACGCCATATATCGGTAATAGGTCCTCGGATGCATCTTCCATCGCTCTGTGGACTAGGCTTATATCATCTTCTATGAGGGTGGCCTCCATTTAGGGCTTACTGGTGTGGGTCTTCTTTCTTGTTGAGGGTTTCTGCGAAGAAACCTTCCTCTTCTTTGATGTTTCTTCCTCGATAGGGGGGTCCTTTGGCGGTGTAGCCTCACCTTCTCCTTTCTTTTCTCCTTCTTCCCCTCCTCCTTCTTGATTTACTTCGTCTCCTCCTCCTCCTCCTCCTGCAGGTGAGTCAGGTCTAATTTCTTTTGATGTGTTTTCCTCCTCATTAGTTTCTATGTTTTGAACTTCCTCATTTTTCTTCTTCTTCTTCGCGTTGGATTGTCTGACATGCTCAGCCCAAGTGACCAAGGGGCTTTCGATGATGTCAGGGTCAGAGTGCTCTGCATCATCAACCGGTACAAGGAACTATGTCGGTCATTCCTTGGTGATCTCCTCCATATCTTCGTCTGTCAGCTTATAGTAAGATTGTAATTGCTCCTTACTCTCATCCCTGCACTCAGTGATATAAATGAAATGTCGATTTGCACAGAACTTAGCTATCGGTTTGTACTGGTGCAATATTCATGGAGTCATGCGTGGGAATGACTCAATAGAAACCTTCAGTTGTTGATTGTAGGCATGGAATACTACGTTCAACTGCCACTCCTTTGACATGTCATTCGTGTACCATAGGGTCGAGAACTTCGCGGCCAACAAATCTGATGGTTCTATCTCCAGGAAGGCTGCTCCTTTCGGCATTTGTTGTTGATTGTAGGCATGGAATACTACATTTGACTGCCACTCCTTTGACATGTCATTCATGTACCATAGGGTCGAGAACTTCGTGGCCAATGACTCCAATGGTTCTATCTTTGGGAAGGATGCTCCTTCCAGCGTTTGCCAAGTGACAAATATGATCAACAC
>JASDQU010506110.1:10187-26016 GCA_032191745.1 Picea mariana | reverse complement strand
AAGGAAAGGGGGTTGTATCCTCCTTCCAGTTGTAGTCAGAGAACATAGGGAGTTGGAGCTTCCTTCATGTTGGAGCTTGAGAACCAAGGGGTTGTATATTACTTTTGGTTGGATCCAGAGAATTTAGGGAGTTGTAGCTTCCTTCAGGTTAAATCCTGTAAATAGGGGGTTGTAGCCTCCTTCCAATTCTAGCTAGAGAATTGGGAATTTGGTGCTTCCAATGAATGTATTCTTTTGATATATATAAGAAACGCATTATTTGGTTTTCTCCCATTTGGGTTTCCACGTAAATTTGGGTGTATTGTATTTTTGAGGATGTCTATTATGCTCTATTGTCTTATATTGCTCATGATATATTGATGATGATGTTAATGATTACATATTGTGGTTAAAAGAGATATTAATGTGCCCATATTGATTCACCCCCCTCCCCCTCTTAGTATTCCAACAATTGGTATCAGAGCTGGTCCTTTAAGAAACAGTTTAACCACTGGAAGGAGATCATGGAATACGCTAAGATTGGAGCACAAAGGTTTGATGGACAAAATTATGCCTTTTGGAATAAAAGGATGCAAACCTTTTTACAGGCATAGGGATTTGATGTTTGGCAGTCAACAATAAACGGATATGTAGCACCAACCACTCCCCCAACTGACAAAGATGGAAAGAGACTCAATGAAGACAACTCAAAGGCTAAAGGAACTATTCTGAGCAATCTGGATGATTCAATATTTGTCAAAGTTATGTATTTCAAGACTGCAAAGGATATTTGGGATAAAATTCAACAGATTTACGAACGAGATACCAAATTCAAGGGAGCTAAGCTTCAAACCCTTATATCTAAGTTTGAGCAACTGAAGATGAAAGAAGATGAAGACATTGTAGCCTACTTTCTATGAGTTTATGAAATAGTGAACATTATCAGAGGACTGGGTGAAGAAGTTGATGAGTCAGTGGTTGTTTTAAAGGTTTTAAGATCTCTACCTATAAGATTTGATCCTAATATATTAGCCCTAGAAGAAAGAACAGATATTGACAGTTTGAGCATGGATGAGATACATGGAATATTCACACCTTATGAAATAAGGATAGAACAAGAGAATCCAGTCACAAAGGAAGAAATGTTCAAAGCATCCAACAAGATGAAGAAGCAAAACAAGCAAAATCCAAAACTAGATTGCAGATGCAGCGACGATTCAGAGGAAGATGAAGAAGTGGAAAACTTTGTAAGGAAGTTAAAAAGAGGAACCGACAAGTACAGAGGTATGCTTCCATTGAAATTTTTTAATTGTGATGGTATTGGTCATTTTGCTTCTAAATGTCCTTATGCTAAGAATAAAGGTAGCGATGAAGAAGAAGGTTCTAAGAAGAAAAAGAAAAATCAAAAGGGAGACAAGAGAATGAACAAAAAGAAATTCTTCAAGAAAAATCGCTACCCAAAGGAAGACAACTCTTCATCAAATGAGGATGATGATAGTGACAATGATTCATAAAGAGTACTCTTCATGGCAGTAGAAGATGATGATGAAGATTCTGAATATTCTGAAGAAGAAGGAGAAGTCGATCTCAGAGCAGAACTAATCAATGCCTTAGAAGAACTAGGGAAAGAAAGAAAGAAAATTAAGTCACTTAAGGCAGAGTTAAAGAAGAAAGGATCTCAAAATTCCAACTTTGAAGAAGTCGAGCAGATAATCATGAAGTTAAATATCCAAGTGGAAGAAGACAAAAGGATTGAAGAAACACTCAGAGGTCAGTTAGAAGAAAAGGAGAAGATTATTGAAAGCTTGGAAGTAGAAATAACCCCTCTAATAAAATATCTTCAGCACCAAAATCTTGGATAAGATCATCAACAATCAAAGGCCATACTATGACAAGTCCAGACTAGGATACAACCAAATGCAGATCAAGAAAGGCTCAAGCTCCAAGACGACAGAACATGAAGCATAACATAACACCTATGTAGAAATAGTGAGTGGCACTCAAGAAGAAAATCATAGAGGAACTAAACCACCTAGAAGATTCAGAACACAAAACCAATAATCGGTAGCCTCCCAAGAAGAAGAAGGTTTCAGAAGAGAAACACCATTCAGAAGATCCCCTACATCCAGGTATCAAACTATTTTTTTTGGTTTATGTTGTTTTTGTCATAAATTTGGTCACAAAGATGCAAAATGTAGAGCTTATAACAAAAGTAACTATGAAGGTTATTCCAACAACAATTATTCCATAAAGTCCCATTAATCATAAAACAGAAATCACAACAGTTTTGGTTCACTAATTAATGAAATAGAGTGTTACAAGTGCAACAATTTTGGACACATGGCCAAAGGTTGTAGACTGATTGTTCCTCCAAGGGAACAAAGGAAAAACATCAAAAATCACAAACAGGAACCACAAAGGATATGGAGAAGGAAGAAAGATCAATTAAATACTTAAGAATGCTCGCTTGATTTATAATCTCAACACAAGAAAAGTGGGTGGTATGTTGACAGCGGTTGTTCGAAGCATATGACAGGTGAAGTGAACAAATTTCTAACACTGAAGAAGGAGCGAGATGGATCAGTTTTGCTTGGAAATGACAACTCAACCAGAATCATAGGAAGAGGCACAATCAAGCTTGGAAGTAAAGATACCAAGGCAGAAAATGTTCTATTGGTCGAAGATACGAAGCACAATATTCTAAGTGTAAGTCAAATATGTGATCAAGTACACAAACTTTTGTTTGACTCAAAAAAATTTGAGATAAGGAAAGAAGGATCAGGAAAGTTAGTGGCTACATCTATAAGAACTCCAAACAACATTTATGTCCTAAATGAAATGGGAAAATAATAATGTTGCTTAGGAAAAGAAAATGAGAGTTTCATCTGGCACAGAAGGATGGGTCACATAAACTTTTATGACCTTGTTAAAATCAACATAAAAGAAGCAATGAAAGAAATGCTCAAAATCTAGAAGCCAACAAATGCTCTATCTGAGCATTGTCTACAAGGAAAAAAACCATGACCAAGTTCAAATCAAAAGAGTACTCCACGACAAAACCATTGGAGATTGTATACACTAGCCTATGTGGACCTACAAGAATGAAGGTACTAAATGGATATCAGTACTTCATGCTACAAGTTGATGACTACATAAGAATGACTACAATTTTCTTTCTCGGGAAGAAGTCAGAAGCATTCGAACACTTCAAGATATATAAAGATATGGTTCAAATCGAGATGGAATTGAAAATCAAGTGTTTGAGATCGGACAATGGAGGAGAATTTACATCAAAGGAATTAATGGACTTCTGTGGCGAACATGGAACAAAGAGATAGTTCTCAACAGCTAGGACACCTCAAAAAAATGCATTTGTCGAAAGGAAGAACATAACAGTACATGAAATGGCCAAAACCATGTTGAAAAATTCCAAGTTGAGTGACATCTTTTCGATACAAGTAGTACATACAACAGTTCACATCCTGACAAAGGAATTCTCAGAAGTAACAATGATAAGACTCCCTACGAGTTATAGAAAGGAATATCGATGAATGTGAATCGTTTATAAGTATTTGGAAGCAAATGTTATATCAAAAGAGAAGATGGTAGGCTTGGAAAATTTGACTCTCGAGCAGATAAGGGCATACTAGTTGGGTATTCAAGCAAAAGCAAAGCATTTTAATACTTCAATACAAGACTCAACAGAATCATGGAAAGCATCAATGTAAATATTGATGAGACTAATGTACGGAAGGGAATAGTAGGAAGAAAATATTTAGAAGTGTGGGATGACAAGGAAGATCTGAAAGAAGAAGAAGTAGAAGAAGAAAGAGATGAAGAAGAGCATCCAGAAGCAGAACAAGAAGAATATGAGCAACATATACCTCCTGATACACCTAGTCGATGAATACAGAAAAATCATCCACCAGAACATATTATTGGAAATAAAAATGCAGGAGTTGAAACCAGAAGAAGAATACTTTCACCAGAACAACAACACTTAGTTTTGTTATCTACAATTGAACCAAGCAGTTTTGAAGAGGCCAACAAAGATAAACATTGGATCAATGCTACAGATGAAGAATTAGATCAGATAGAGAAGAATGACACATGAGAAGTGGTTCCAACACCGAAGAACAAAAATATGATTGGTACAAAGTGGATTTTTCAAAACAAATTGAATGAGGATGGACAAGTAACCAGAAACAAAGCAAGACTAGCATGCAAATGATATACTCAGATTTAAGGTATAGATTTTGAAGAGAGCTTTGCACCAGTTGTCGGGATGGAAGGAATCATATTGATATTAGCTTATGCATGTTCCAAAAGAATCAAATTATATCAAATGGATGTTAAGTCAGCATTTCTTAATGGATAATTAGAAGAAGAGGTCTACATCGAATAACCAGAAGGATTTCTATGGTCATGAAGGGAAGATTATGTTTGTAGGTTGAAGAAGGCATTGTATGGACTTAAGTAGGCACCCCAAGCATGGTATTCAAGATTGGATAGGTATATACAAAAACAAGGATCTAGGAAGGGAAATTTTGACAACAATCTCTACACAAAGTGGATCAAGACAATATCTTGATAATTGAAGTTTATGTAGATGACAACATATTTGGAAGTGATGATGACAGAATGAGTCAGAAGTTTTCCAGAGATATGCAAAATGAGTTTGAAATGTCTTTTCTTGGTGATTTGACTTTCTTTTTGGGATTACAAATATGTCAGCATGATAAAGGCATTTTAATCTCTCAGACCAAGAATATCAGAGAAATGTTAAAGAAGTTTGGAATGGAAGATTGCAAACCCATTAGTACTCCTATACAGACCATTTGCAAGTTGAGCAAGGATGATGAATCGAAGGATGCAGATCATAGAATATATAGATCGATGATTGACAGACTACTCTATGTGAAAACATCGAGATCGGATGTGTTGCAAGCAGTTGGACAAGTTGTGAGATTTCAAGCACCACCGAAGGAAGCACATATCATGGCGGTAAAGAGAATACTCAGATATCTCAAGGCAATATAAAAATTTGGCTTATGGTATCCAAAAAGGAAAGATATATCTTTGGTCTCCTACACATATGCAGATTGCAAAGGTATAATTGACGATCGAAGAAGTACAAGTGGAGCGGCTTTCTACTTGGGTGCTTGTTTAGTATCGTGGCTAAGCAAGAAACAATATTTAGTATATTTTTCCACAACAAAAGCAAAATATATTGCAGTGGCAGCTTGTTGCACTCAAGTTCTCTAGATGAAGCAAACCTTGCAGGATATACAAGTGAGGTATGATTATCCCATTTCAATACTCTGTGATAACACCAGCGCTATCAGTATCTCTAAGAATCCAGTGATGCATTCCAAGATGAAACACATGCCAATCAAGTATCACTTTCTATGGGAATGGGTTATAGAGAAGAACATCAAGCTATAGTACATTGGGACAAAAGAACAGATAGAAGATATCTTCACCAAACCTCTTTCGAGGGAGATCTTTGAGTATCTTCGATAGAAACTTGGAATATTTTCTACCCCACAGTGATTCACATGGATTCAGACACAATAAGATAGGGGAACAACAACAGAAGACTTGAAGAATACATGTCAAGAATCTTTTGAATGCTTTTCATATACATCAATTTTTTACACTAGGAAGCACCATGAAGAGAAAGCAGAGGCTTGTAGATAGGGGGAGCAGCCCCAATGTTATAGACTATTTTGGTCACCCCTGTGATCAACTAAAGATATGTGCATAACTCACTTCTATGTTCCCTGAAGATACTAAATGAGACTTTCTCCATGAGAAAAATGAATCATCTTTCTTTTCTTAAAAACCATATCAAAGGAGATCGTCGCACCCTGCTAAGTGCTTGGGGTGCGACGATGCTTGATCATCACATGCTTCCCCAAAACTATATTATGGCGATGTCGCATGCTTCCTGTGCATATGGTGTGACGACGCTCAAACAAGAGAAAAAGGTGAAATTCACAAAAGTTCTAGAAGATGAGGTGGCCTCCGATCAGTTTGGACCTTACTCGCTTCTCTAATTTAGTGGGATCATCCTAATCTACTCATTACTCCCTCTTTCACCCTATATAAAGAGGGATGTCTCATGGGAAAGGCTAGGTTGGATTATGCATGAAGAATTTTGCTGAAGATTGTACTTGTGATAGCTTTTTTTAGCTTTCCAAGTCAGGTTGTGAATTATCTTCATCAAAAGCATTGGAGCAAAGGTGTGTGTGTTGAAGCAAAGGGCCATTGGAAGCGACCTTGCAACATCAAGGCATGGGTTGTATTCTCCACTTTCATTCAATATAATGCAGTAATACATTTCTTCCCTATAAAGGTGTCTCTACTTTTATTGTATAACTCATTGATCTTATACATAGACTTCATTGGAATATATATATATCGTTGTTCTATCTCATTGTTGGTTTGTGCTTCTTAACAGGTTCAACATCCCACAAATCCAAAGATGGAGCAAGGACGACACTAATGAGGATCAAACATTGTTTAAATGGTATGTCATTTGTCCCTCTCTGAACTAGTTTATATTACAATGAAATCTAAGGAGAAGTTTGTATTATGCTTGGTTTTGTTCTATCTTCTTGTTGAAGTTAGGGAGATTGGTTTGTGTCAACACTTACCGATTTGTCTGATAACAAAATTGGCGACCATACTGGGGACCGTCCTCTTTTGGATTTTGTTTCTTTTTTTTCTTTTAGCTTGTCTACTTTTGGTCAATTTCATTCTCTGAGTCTTTGGGTGATCCATATTGACTCCTTGGTTATGAAAGTTCATTGAGAAACTATGTCCTCTTTTCAATTTTTCCATATATTCAGTCATCGTCACACCCTACTTGTAAAAACCAGGGCAACGATGTCACACTGTGTTTTTCCCTTTGCCTGCGACGATCCTTGATCGTTGCATTGTGCTCTTCTATAGCCTACAACGATTCCTGTAGAAATTTTTTGGACAATCAATTTTTTCTCCTTGTCGGGACTTGTCATTGTTTCTTGGGGTAAATTTTTAGTCTTGGTGAATGATTATTTGCATCTTGGTTTGCATCTTTAGCCTAAATTTGATTGTTTCTCAAGTATTGAGAGTCTTTTTCATAAACTTCATATTTTTATATTTCACTTCTTATTGCAAGGGTATAATCTCGAGGCTTCATCCCTGAGTGCTTCGTAGATAAGTTGTTATTGATCTTTTGAGAGTTTTGGATTGTTGTTGATTGGAAAACGATTTTTTATTACATTAGACAAATAAGTTTTTCTTACTTTTTTTTTTCTTGCATTATGAGTTAATTTTGGGAAATAGTGTTGTGAGTGCATTCAACTTCTTGGACAACTTTTTATTTTTGAAATTAGATCTATGTTTGTATTCGAAAAGAAAAATAATTGAAGTTTATTATTTTATTGGTAGTCTTTACAAGAAATTTATGCATTCATATATTTGTTTAAAAAGAGAAAATTGGAAATTTTAATACTTTTGATTGTTTGGTATCAAGATCATTCAAAGATTGAAGAAATTGTGTTTTGCAACTTCTTGTATTCTGGAAAAGGAAACCTTCTCCCTTATGTAATTAGATTTCATCAAATGAAAAGATTTCATTTTATCTCTCTTTTCACATTATTGGGTCAAGGTCAAACACTTCATCAGTTTCATCTCTGCTTCCTATTTGAGTAAGCAACAACCATTAAAATTCAGCGTAATTTTAAATTTTATCTAGCAACTTTTATTTTCTAGAACTTTTATACACCAACATTAGCTAGGGATAGCACTTTGGAATAGCTTGTGAGGCACACTCTTTGAAGCATCAAAATGCCTAATAGTATCTTGTGATAGGGAGAGTTAAATCCACTTGCTACATTTTGTCATGGGAAGCCCTTCTAACACAAGGGTCAATCATGATGTCGCATTAGGGTCGGCAGAGTTACTCACCCTGCTTTGTTGGTCTTAGTGTAGAGATTGCACGTATTATTGGGGGTCACTTGAGAATAAAATCGTGTGCGGACCTTCTCGAGGCGATTTCGGGCTTAGATACCCTGCCCTTGTGCATGGATCAGACTGTCGACTGCTTCCCCAGGCATCATTGTCGTAATTGGTAATGTTAGTGGCCTATCTCTTTAGAGTATTTACATGAGGTGACTATGGAAGGGAAAGAATTCATAGTACCTGAAATCGACGTTGGCCAAACTCACTTGGGCTCCTTGGAGGGTATACCCACAATTGTGTGTGGGAGCTTGCACTAGGGTGTAAGCCAGTTAAGCAGGTCATCAACTTAACTTTTCCACCCTCTTTATCCCAACCCCTTCTTGTCTTGATCTCGTGATGTTGGATTTCATCACCAACTAGTGATTTAAAAATAAGAAGGTTTGTTTGTGTGCTTGATATCTAGATTTTATTAGTGGAGTGTTGTTTGTTTCTCTAGTTGGCCATAGATTTCTTTAATTATTTATTCGGTGCGGCCAACATCGGCCCTCGTCATTCATGTAGGATGCAACAGTTACCTACGGAAGAGATGGAAGAATACACTCCTTTGCTTCCTAATTCACCAGAGGGTCCTTCTCCTAAACGAGCAGTCAATAACAACGCATACTCTTAGAATGGAAGTTCTACTCCATTGGTAGAATCAACACTTCCTATAAATCTGTTATTGAGTGTTATACAAGATCCACTTTTGCTCCGAATAAACTCTTCGGGAGACATTGTTGTTGAAGACTATACTAGAACACCTATTGGACCTTACGTAGAGTTTGGTGTGGATGATCCACTCTTTCAAAGTGAATCATTCAGAACTCTGGTTCATACTATTGGAATTTTTAATCCTAGCTTCAACCTTCTCCATCGAATTCACCTCCCAACAGTCCTCTTCATCTCGAATGACCTAGTCTCGATACAGTTCTTCATCCACCTCCTAAGGGAGTCATTTGTAAGTCATCATTTAACCCCCATGCATGTGCCACTCAAAACTACATTATTGTAGAAGATCTTGCACATGCACCTTCTGTGATGTCGGATCTCAAAGTTTAGCAAAGTTGTACTACACAACGGAAGTCATTGTTAAAGGCTATTGGTGGAATTGATCCTACCGATACAAATTTGATAATGTTTGACTTAGAAGATCACATTCCAAGGCTCCCTCATCAATTAGTGTTTCAAATACAAGTCATTGTGGAAAATAAGAATATTTTTCGAACCGTTGTTGATGAAGGAGATTGGACTTGTGTCATGTTCGTCATTTGTTGGAAAGACATTGGCTCTCCTACTCTTACTGAGTCACACAATACTCTAAAATATTTTAATGGTACAAGGTTTAAACCTTATGGTGTTCTTCCTTCGTTATCTATTGCGTTAGAAGGAAAAGCGGTTACAGTTGAGGTTGAGGTGTTTGATGCACCTCTCGATTATAACCTTTTACTTGGTTGTATTTGGATCAATGTTATGTGTGCATTTGTTTCTACTCTTTTCCATGTGATATGTTTCCCTCACCTAGGTAAAATTGTTACGGTATATCATCTTGCCTTCTTTAGTTCTGATTCACTCACTAGTAACATTCCATTCATAGAGAAAACACCTCTTGGTTGTGAGAATGTCGATGTGGGTCTTTTAAAGGATTCATCGTTAATGGGTGCTTTCCCCATTCCACACCCGATGTTCCTCCTCCTTTTGTCGCTTCTATTAACATGATTTAGACCAGTGTTGACGAAACCCCCGAGTCTTACGACCCTTGGATAGTACCTAGCCTACACAATTGTCTTTGTTATGGTGATCGAATGCCTTTAAGTCCAGTGGAATTGGCCTATCAAGCTATTCAATCGGTAAATCATTCTCCTTGTTCTCTCTTAGATATGTCTCCTAATCTGTTTCACATGGTATTTCACACCAATGAAATGATCATGACAGTTATGTCCATGGAAGACACCCCATGGGATGATCGGCATCATCGTTCTATCCTCTTATTAGAACCTGAGACTATCAAGAGTTACCAATGGATTTTGAATCCGTCTACAATCATTACTATTCTCCCAGTTTCTAAACCAACATATGATGTTTTTTCTGAAGGGAACTTGGGAAATATTTCACCTACCATCCCTCTAGATATCTCGATTAAGCCTGGAATTCTGGAAAATGTGCATATTGGTGCCTCATGTTCTCTTGATGAGATGTGAACTTACAAGGCCCTTTTCCGAGAATTTTGTGACGTTTTTTCGTGCAGTTACAAAGAAATGCCTGGAATTGATCCAGATATTGGTGTACATGAAATTAACAGATACTCGGACGCTAAACCCGTTCGACAAAGACTTTGTCCAATTCACCCACGAAAATTTGTTGCGATCAAACTTGAAGTTGAAAAACTTCTTAAAGATGGTTTTGCCTACCCTGTCGCGTTGACTGATTGGGTGTCCAATCTTGTTCTGATTACGAAGAAACAAGGAACGATATGTGTTTGTGTTGATTATAGGGATATCAACAAGGCTTGTCCCAAAGATAATTATCCAACCCCTTTCGTTGACCAGATCATTGACAATTGTGTCGGTAGTGAAATCGTCTCTTTGATGGATGGATTCTCCGACTATAATCAAATCAATATTTTACCTGCGAATCAACATAAGACTACTTTTATTTTTCCTTGGGGTACCTTCGCATACCGAAAACTTCCTTTTGGTCTCAAGAATGTTGGTGCGACTTTTCAACGCACTATGTCTTATGATTTTCATGATATTAAACACATTATACAACCTTACCTAGATGACTTACCAGCGCATTCCATGTTTCGCCAAGATCACTCGACACACTTACGAGCCATTTTCCTACGATGTCGATATTATCGCATATGATTGAATCCACATAAATGCATTTTTTGTGTGGAGTATGGATGACTTCTTGGCTTTATCATTTCTACGCATGGGATTAGGGTAGATCCTTTTAAGGTTGAAGTTATTCTCAATTTTCCTCCTCCTTCTACCTTATCCCAACTCCAAATTTTGCAACGGAAGGCAAACTTTTCAAGTCGATTCATTCCCCATTATGCCAAACTAACGAAAGGTTTCACTTGACTTATTAAGAAGGGTCGTGATTTTGTATGGGACGACACTGCCAACAAAGACTTTGAAGCTTTGAAACTTGCCTTAACCCGTACACCACTTTTATTTCCCCCCGATTATAGTCGAGATTATTTCTTATACTTGGTTGCTTCGGACTCTACCATAGCCATGGTTCTAGTCCAAGAGGATGATTCACACGATGAACATGTTATTTACTATTTGATTCGAAGTCTTACAACCACCAAAACCAAATATATGCATGTGAAGAAATTGGCCTTGGAAACTGTTCAAGTTGTTCAACGTTTTCATCGTTATATATTATTGCGCAAAACCACAATTATTTCCTATTGAAACCCTATGAAACATATCCTTACATGACAATTGTTGGGGGAGAAATAATCCAAATGGATAGTGATTCTCCAGGAGTTCGATTTGGAGTTTGAGCGGGCCAAGTCAAAGAAATATTTGGTTTTTGTTGAGTTGATATGTGACCTTCCCTCTGCTGACATAGAAACTATGGAAGAAGATTATTTTCCTGATGAGTCTCTCTTTCTGATTAGTTCAGACGACATCTGGTATGGAGACATTATCATTTATCTCCAAACCCAAACTTTTTGGCCTAATCTTTCTCGTGTAGATCGTCGTCGAATTCGGTATCAATCCCGTCAATACATTATCCTCGGTGATACCCTTTACCATCATGGCATTGATTATGTATTTTGACGATGTTTAACCTATGATGAAGCCAAAAAAACTTTAAATGATTGTCATTCTGGAGCATATGGAGGTCATATGTCTGGGTATGCCACTACCCAAAATATCTTACGAGACGGTTACTTATGGCCTTCGTTGTTTAAGGATTACATTATTGTCGTTCAGAAATGCCACGCTTGTCAAACGTATAATAATAAGATCCAATCACATCATGTTCCTCTTTACATTGTATTTTCTGTAGGTCCATTCGTTAAATGGGGCATTGACTTCATGACAAGTAACCCTCAATCGGTCGGGGGGCATGGATACATTATTGTAGCTATGGATTATTTCACTAAATGGGTTGAGGCAATGCCTACATTTGATAATACCGGGAAAACTATAGATTCTTTCATATTCAATCATATCATCACTAGGTTTGGTGTCCCTCAAGCCATCATCACTGACCATGGTAGCCATTTTCGCAATTTCATGATGTTTGAACTTACCGATAAGTTGGGTTTTCGACATAAAAACTCAACCCCTTACTATCCACAGGCCAATGGCCAAGTTGAAGCAATCAACAAATTTCTAACCACTATGATTTGACGGATGGTGGGAATTCACAATTCAAGTTGGCACATGATACTATTTTCGGCATTATGGGCCTATTGGACGTCCGTTAAATCTGCCACAGGGCTCACACCATTGAATATATTTTGTCGATTGAATGTGAAATCCCATCTTTGAAACTAGTTGTCGAACTTCTCCCTAACACCTTAGCCGAAGAAGAACGTCTCTTGTATTTAATTAAATTAGAAGAGACTTGTCGTGACAATACATTAGTCATAGAGACCCAGAAAAAATGTGTCAAAGCTCAATACGACAAGCATGTCAAACCATGTGTTTTTAATGAGGGTGATTTAGTTCTCCTTTACGAACAAGATCGTGACTTATTCGGGGGCAGTAAATTCGAGCCCATGTTGCATGGCTCTTATATAGTTAAAAGAGTGTTGGAGAAAAGGGCTTATGAGCTGATGGATTATGATGAAATCCCTTTGGGTGAACCCAAAAATGGGCTTTACCTAAAGAATTACTATTCTTAAATATTTTTTGCATGAGTGCTTTGTATTTTTAGTGTATCATACTCTAGTGTGTGATTTTTGTCATTTCTTGTTCTTGGTTTCCTTATGTCGACGTCCTCACTACCCTATATCAACTTTGTTTATGGTGTTAGTCGCAATACTCAAAACCTAACATCTGCTACATGGGAAATCTATCCACCTACGGATGAGTTGATCAATCTACATGGTGTTTTCCTTTGTCGTGCAACTAATAATATCATGGAATACAGTGAAGTTATTGAGTTATTAACTGATGACATTTCATTTGGAATCTGTCATCTTATTATACATCTTGATTCGTAACTAGTTGTACTACAATTGAGCAACGTTTATTCCATATGAAGTCCTACATTGTTACGGGTATACTTGAGAATTCACCTCTTGGAAAGATATTTTGATTATATTGAATATCAACACATTCCTAGATATCTAAACACATTAACATATGCATTGGATAATTATGTTTTAGATAGGCATTTGTGCCTTTTATAAAATCCAAACACACATTTAAAAGACAAGTAAGACGATAGGAGTTTTATATTATAACATCAAAAGTTACAAAAAAGTGTTTGTCCTAAGACCAAAATGTCAAAATGTTGAAGCACATGGCTTCATATATATATGCATCAAGGATGTTTCTCACTATAACAAATGACTACCCGTGCCACACGATGAAGAAATTTACCAATGGATGTTGACACGCCAACTGTATGGCGTTGGTAACGTCGGGGTAACTCGTCCATAGTGATGTCAGGGATGTTCATGGTCAATCCCTCAAGGTTTTGTTCGATCTCCTCGAGATCCCCAGCTGCCACCCCTTGACCCACCATTGCACCTATCTCTCCACATCTATGGATAGGAGATGATCCTGGAAGCCTAAATGGCACCACATCTTCATTGTTAAGAGCACTTGACTAGTCTCGGATAAATAACCAAAACATTTTATAATTAAAATGCCAAAAACAACATATAATGAAAAAAATATTCTTACCTATCTCTCCCCACTGAGAACCCTTAGGTAATGCCAAGTTGGGGTCTCCATGGAAGTCAGTCCTAACATATACATAATCCTCAACCATAACAAGTTGATCCCTCAACCACTGAAAGAAAGCTTGATCATATGTGACGATTGGCATGCCACCATGACGTGCCATCAAATATGCTCATCTTTTAATTTGAGAATTATGTGGAGTGGATGCTCCCCATTCCACATGATGTAGGAGAAAAACAAGGACCCTCTCTAGGAAGAAGGATACCAAAACAAATCCATACCTGAATTGTTTCAATCGACAAGTCCTACACTTTGTCAATTGTTTCTTCATGTTTTTTAGAAGACCCTCGCACCAATTGAAAACTCGAGGCTCCATACACTCGATAGCATACTAAAAATGGATTTGTAAAGCCATGTGAGGAGCCACACTCCCTGTCATCTGAGTGATAGTATATAGGATAGTTCTCAAAGGCAAGTCTTTAAGATCCTTTATGGCAACTTTGTCACTATGCTTCTATGTACCAGGTATGCAGTGATGTGCTACATAATAATCCATGGGTTCACCACTGCCTCTACTTCCCGATAGTGACACCTGAGAGCCTCGACAAGATAACCTAGTCAAGAAGTAAATGACATTAATATATAAGGTGAGTGTATGCACACCCACATTAAAATATTTATCATTGACGTCCCACATGTGGACTAAGTACTCCAATAGCCTCAATTGGGCTCTCATGCCCTGAACTTTGAAAAAATTTAGCAAGCCACACTCCCAGAGTGCCATGACAGTGCCCGGATCATTCTCGACAAAGTAATCTTCCTCCTCATGCTCTCATTCCCTCCACTCGAGCATAATGACCAAAGAAAACCTGTCAAACAACATTAAAAGATGATTAGGTTCATCAAAATTTCAAAGTTGGAAGTTTTCCTAGCTTTATCTCTCTTTTTAAATTTTGAGTTGTGGTCGTCATAGGGGCTCTTTTTCCCACAATGCGGCGTCGTCGCACCCCAATTGTGGAACCCCTCCAGAAATTTTGGATCATCGTAGTTCACGATAGGGTGGGCCTACGACGATTTCAAAGCGCAATAACCCTTGAAAAAATGACCATAACTCAGAATTGAACCATTAAAAATGAAAAATTCAACCATGAAAAGAGAGAGCGGAAGAAGAATACCTACTTCACGGAAGCAGCTCAAGAAATCATCCACTGGGCGCTCCTGAAACGTCACTTGAAAAACAAAGGAAAAAGGGGGGTTTTGGCACTAGTTTGGTGAAACTAAAAATGAAATGGTAAATGGACTAGTTTTGACCTATTTTATTCACTTTTACCATTTTAATTTCAAATTAAATTATTTTTTAAATATTTTAACCTATGCCATTAACCTAATGAACTTTGAAAAGTGTCTCTATTGCAGGTTGAGAGATCTGAGGACTGGACTTTTGATATGGATCCTTCCTTTTTGGTCGTTTTTGCATGTTTTTATGATGTACATATACTTTTAGGGTTTTTTAGGAAAAACTCTGAGCATGATCTTAATTCTTTCTCACGCTCATGAAACTATGAGAATGAAATCGAGTAACCTTTTATTGATTTTTTCATACTCGTAATGGCAATACGAAAAATGAAACCTATGGAGTCTCCTTTAAGCTCTTTTCAAGATCCTTAGACATGCAAAGATAACCGAGGGACCTTGTTATTTTCACGCTCATAAAAGTGTTTGAAGAAAACATTTAATGAGCAGTAGATTATCTCTTTTTCTGTCTCGTCACACTAACTTATGAAAAAGGACATTTTGGAGTTTTCTTTAAGTGTTTTTCAGACTCTCTAAACATGAAAAACCCCTAAGTTTTCTTTCTTTGGACTCGTAAAACAAGCATCGAAAGGCCCATATGGGACCCAACCACTCCTTCCTAGGGTTCGTTAAAAATACTTCGAGGGACTCATCCGAAGGATGAGTTTACATTACAAGCATATGTT
>JASDQU010506109.1:74935-90291 GCA_032191745.1 Picea mariana | reverse complement strand
ATAATTACTTAATTAAAGAAATTAATTCATGGAGGATTGTAGGGGATGAGAGACACTTGTATGGAGAGGAAATTTTGAGAATTTATTTTTAAAAGTTTAATTAAATGAGATTTAGGGAAAGAAAGGAAGTTCAAAACTCTATAAAACAAAGGGAGGAGATGGAGAGAGGGAATCTTCTATTTGCGTACAGAAATAGTGACTTGACTGATTCACTTATGGGTAGTTGGGATACCCAGTTCGGAGAGGAGTGGTAGCTCGGCCTTGCAAGGTGAGTTGGGAGCTAGACAAACCTCTGGATAGTGTGTGTGGCCCCTTTGCGGCTCGAGGGGCTAAGGGAGAATAAGAGTACCCCTAGCATTGGATGAGAGTTACCGGTGTAGTCTCGATGGTCGGCAAATGAGAGTTGCACGGAGCGTGCAGACTTCACTCGGAGAAGTTGAACAGGCAACAATACGCTTTTTTGGTTGAATGATAGAATGTTGTAGGATGTATGATTTAGATTTACATGTGTATTGGGTAGGTAAACTAATGGTCTAGTTCCATGACTGAAATTTTCGTAGCCCAGCTGATTGTTTGGTTGATTGTTTTCCCGTGGCCTTTGTCCCCACATGACTCGACAGCCCTGTGGTTGATTGTGAACCCTTCGATTTATTTATTTTCATCCCTAGCTCGCCAGTCCTTGCCTGAGAAGTCGGCCAGGAGCCTGATCTATGGTCATCGCCTTGGCATTAAAAGACCTATGGATCTCAACGCCCTGCTTTTCTGTGAAAGGATGGTGAAGCGAAGGATGAGCCTATCATCTGTCTACCCCTGTTGTTGTCTTGGTTGTTCGATTGTCATTGCACCTTTTTTGATTGAACGATTCTGCTAGTATTACCATTCATCTCTGCAACCCGCTATTACCCTCTACATTTTTGTTTATCTCTGCTATTTACCATTTTGCAGTCGGTGATTTACCCTCTTATTGGAATGCAACCTTGACATGGTTTAGACTGCGAAATCACCTTTCCAGACTGCAAATTATTTCATTTGTTAGCATCATCAATTATTATTTTTGGTCTGCATTTGTTTTCTTTTTATATATCTGCATTCATCTAATAGCTGCAAGTTTACACATAACTGCAATTATGTACATATGCATGTGTCCTTCCATGAATTACACAGGGAAATTCTTAATGCACTATGCACAAAGAATCTGGATAGTGTTTCTTGTTGATGACAGTAATATATGGGACAATGATTCATATGTATTGTAAACGATTTAATATTCAGAGAATGTTGACAGTCAGAACAATTTAACAGTCAAACAATTTTATCATTGAAAGCATATTGATCGTTAACATCATGGGATAACGATAACTTATTTGCCAACAGTTATGGATTTTATTATTCCTTATTTGTATTGATAGTTAAACAACGATTTTATCCTTTTGGATGCATCTGATTGGGAAATTTATTTTTACTACCGCGAATGAATATAGCAACAGAAATTGAATATAGCAACAGAAATTGTGGGTATATCGACTAGCATTGAACCTCAACTGAAGAAAGTAATGAGAACAACATTGATTTAGTAAATTTGCGATTACATGAACACTTTTTTATAGTGACAACAAATTTGACTGGTAGCGGGCGTAACATTGATGATGGACAGAGAGCTATCCACTATATTGATATAGGCTTGATGCTCAACTCAACCCTGATGATAATAAGCTTTTAGTGTTGTTAATTTCTTCCTCCACTTCTTTCTCACTTGTTTATATGCACTATCCTTCCATTTTTAGCTTGGCGCGTAGTGAGAAGTTAATGGGCCCATGGCTCTTCCCTGGCTCAGGCTTTGTATGGGTGTTGGCGATGCCTTGAACTTGGCTGTCGTTGCTTTCTGGTCCCTGTGTGTCGACTTAAGCCTATCCCTTGATCACTTAAATTAGAGATCGTAACCCTTGGCTCTAGCAACACACCTTTACTGAGGAGCGTGATGTCATGTGGAGGCAAACCCCACCCCCCCCTTTTGTAATAACTAAAATTACTTTGACAGTGTACTAGCATCATTCCTAAATAATTGATGCATGGCAGTAATCAGTTATTGATGGGTAAAATGACAAAATTTACAACTAACAGATTGAAACGACTGTTGGAAATGACTGTTAGTTTGCCGTAATTATTAAATGGCAGTAAATTAATTCTGAATCTTAAACGTTTAGACCCAAATCCACACCTATGCGCCTTGCTATATGGGACCAAATCTACACCTATGCGTGTCGTCGGTTAGCAAGTATTTGCTTGACAAATGAGTTGGGTTAAAGATAGCGCCTTATGTCAGAGGTCATGAGAATGACAAGTGGCGTTGTTAATTACCTGTAACAGTGCCGAGATGCCTTGTTTTTATTAAAAAGAAATAAAAGAATGCCTATGGTTGCGCCTGGCTTTGAGTGCTTATTTAAGACAGTGAGTTCCAGAACTAATTTAGTGCTTTAATTGGAGGGAATCCTTTTATGCTTAATAAATCATAATTATATTTAGTGCCTTATTCTCCCTATTAAGACAGGAAATTTTGATAAATGATGAAGGATGTAAGAGTAGGATTCAATTTATAGATTGATGAATGAATGTGATATGGTATAGTAATTAAGGGTTAACTATTTTACTAATTTTACTCTTAAGTTTTTTTTATCTAATTTAATGACCCTTGCATAAGTTTGTGATATTTGATACACTGCTCACTCGATGTAGGTTGCATTGAAGATCTGCTTATTAAAAATGAGTTACACTAATTTTTTCCCTTGAAGTGAATTCTTTTATTTTCTAGCCCTTCAAAACTCCATGTTTCCTTCCTCTCCTGAAACTCCTTGGATGGTGTAACTAGAATCATACTAATGCTTGTGTTTACAACTTTTATTAATTTCCTTTAGGTACATTCATGTATTAACTAGGACTATCCCTTTAGGAGTGATGCATTTCCTTTTAAGAAAATTCTTATTAATGGTTCACGTACTTGATCTCGTTACATTTATGGATATAATTGGTCACAATTGCATAAAGGGATATGATTGGATATCTATAGTTAACGCCTAACCATGGTATATACTTGCTAGTGTGTTTGCTTTTAAGGTCAAGTTAGAATTGCAAATTGTCGACTAGTAGGGGATTTATACTGTTTAACTGGTCTGTCGTTAATGCTTTTGAATCATAGTTTGACCCTTCAGCCTTAAATAATGGGGGTTGTTGACGGAGTCATTTTTAACTTGCGTTTTCTATAGAGGGTGTGGTTGTTCAGTTAATTATCGTTGTACTTGGTTCGAGGACATTTAATTGCTTGGTCTGCTTATGTCGGGTGGGATGTAGACACCTCCTTGTTCCTCAAAATAGTCGCCAGCCTTGAGACCTTAACTGGTCAAAATCGATGGGAACCTAGGCTTGAGCGTTGCTTATGTATCCTAGAGGTCCTAACCATTGCAGGGTAGGACGGGCGGGTAGTCAGTCTTATTTTTGTTGTTGGTTGATTGTCATTCATTGCTTCCGGATGCTTGATGTGCATCTTAGGTCGTTATGTTGTGATTGCAGTTGCATGCATCATGTTCATTGTTGTGTTGCGATGCAGAGTAGAATGCCTTTATTACCCTTGTACACACATGCACACACAAAAAATAAATTGCACTTGTTATAAGAGATTTGTTGATGTATGAAATGGGAGGTTTGTGACATAATATTTGAAGAAGTTGTCAAAGATGATGTATGGGCACAAGCCATGGATTAAGAAGTCATATGTATAGAGAACAATCATACATGGAAGTTTGTTGATGTACCTAATGACAAGGATGTGATAACTGTCAAGTGTATTTATGAAACCAAGCAAGATGCATAAGGAAATGTGCAGAATCATAAGGCAATGTTAGTTGCAAGAGGTTTTACAAAACAACTTGGAATTCATTTCAATGAAACATTTGCACCAGTTGAGTGCATGGACACACTCAGAACTATGTTGGAAATTGTTGCACAGTAAAAGTGGCAAGTTTATCAAATGCAGGGATGATTTTAAGGATCGAAATTTATTTTAAAATGTAGAAACCTTGGTGAATCTTACTAATCCTTCATATGCCAACTATAAATGTCTGGAGATATTTTTGTAAAAATATTCAAATTTCTAAGGATTTTATATAGGTTTTATAAAATTTTGGCAATTTTTAAGGTAAAATAATTTTATCCTATAGAATTTGGGTGAATCATTTTTAAAATAGTGAATCTCATTTTTGGAAAAACCATGGAAAATTAGCGCATGAGAAAAATTTAGCCCCTAAAATTATCCATGATTAGATGAATGTAATGTCAACATTTTTTAATGAACATTTATAAGAATAAGTGTATATGGAACAACCACAAGGCTATGAGGTTCTAGGACAAGAAGACACGGTGTACATATTGAAGAAAGCATTGTATGGATTAAAGAAAACTCCAAGAGCCTAGTATAGTCAGATAGATTTATATCTTACACAGAATGGATTTCAGAGAAGTGAAAGTGAGCCAGCATTGTACATCAAAGAAAGCCAACAAGGTAACATGTTGATTGTTTGGTTATAAGTATATGATTTAATATTTACATGTGATTTTGGTATATAATAATTCAAGTCATACATGAAGGATGAATTTGAAATGAATGATTTGAGGATAATGAGATATTTTTTGGGAATAGAAGTTCACCAGTCCAAAACTGGTATATTTATCTCAGAGTCCAAGTATATGCCTGAAATTATGAAAAGATTCAATATGATAAATTCAAAAGTAGCCCCAACATGTGTCATAATAGGACTAAAGTTAAATAAGGAATATAAAGGGTCCAAAGTGGATCTCACACTGTTTAAAAGAGTGATAGGAAGTCTTATGTATATAACAACGACAAGAATTGATATTATGTATGAAGTGAGCCTAATCTCAAGGTTCATGGAAAATCCAAAAGAATCACATTGGAAGGAAGGAAAGATAATTTTGAGATATGTAAATGGAAAAAAATATTTTGGCATTTTATATTCTACTTCAGAATATTTCATACTGATTAGATACAATGATAGTGATTGTGGAGGTAGCATAGATGATAGGAAAAGTTCCTCTGGAAGCAACCCATAGTGACTCTTTCTTCAGCAGAAACAGAGTACGCCGCAGCTACAAGTGCAACTTGTCAAGCAATTTGGATTAGAAGAATGTTAAAATATTTGTTGCAGAAACAAAAGGAACCAACAACAGTATTATGTAACAACAATTCAGCCATCATGTTATCAAAGAATCATGTGTTTCAAAAGAAAACAAAGCACATCGATGCAAGGTATCATTTTATCAGAAAATTGGTGAATAAAAAAGAGATGTGTTTAGAGTTTTACAGGTCAAAAGAACGAGTCACAAATATTTTTACAAAGGCTTTAGCAAGAGATGCATTTCAACATTTAAATAGTAGTCTGGAAGTCTGCACAGTAACAGATGAGTGATAGTGAAATTTGTAAACTCAATTTTGATGTAAATTTTTGTAATCCAACATACTTATAATTATGGGGGAGTGTTGGAAATAATAATTAAAATTCGATGATATCTTCACGTCTCTGTTGATTTGTGAGTGAGTCAATTTTTTAGTAGTTTTGTCAGTCGTCTGAATTGTCAGTCAGTTCGTCTGTCTCATAGTCTACAAATGCAAAGTTGCATGTTTACTCAAACTCAGTCTAAGTCAGTCAGCGAGCAGGAGAGTTATAAATGGAGCTGATATTTATCTTCTCGAGTTCAATTAAGTATTTGAAGGGTCACTGCTATTAATTGTCATCTTTAATTTTGAGTGAGTCTTACTTCTACAGGAAGTCTCAGTGGGAGTCCATATAATTCTGAGTCTTTAGTTAGTCGAAAGATGATGCAAATATAGATGCAAAGAAGAAGCAAAGAGGTAGAGTGAACACTCGAAAGGAGCAACAAAAGCTAAAGGAAGTCAAAGAAATCATTGGAACCGAAGTTGACATCAATTATTGTATTTTGTATTCGTGCGTTGTGCCCAATAAATCTAGAACTATCAATTTAAAATATATTATTTATAATTCGCACACCCATATTTAGTGTTAGCTTTTAGATATTAGTAAAATAAAATATACGAAAATAAGGAAGATGTAGAAAAAGAAGAGGAAACACCAACGTTAGTTAGAAAGCCCATAAATAAAAGAAACGACATGGGAATGGAAAAACCGAGAGATATGCTATGAATGATAGACAATTGATAAAAGTATATTGATAAGAAGCAATCAGAATTAATTTCTTGGGGATATCAATAGTAATAGAATTATTTCTAGACGTTTCTGACTTCAAACTAGATTCATCTTTTTCATTTATTTGATTGCTTGTCTTGAAAATGGGATCTGGATTTGTATATTTAGATCTTTTAAAGTAGTTCATACTATAAGTTGATATATTTAATGATTTTTTAATCAGAAATTTTAATTATATAGTTAGTAATTGAAGATGATAGAAAAATGATAATAATATATTTTTTTGTTGTTTTTCAAAATCAATAAATAAAATTTCATGTTCATAACTTTTTAATATTTTAAATTGCATCTAATATTTTAAAATGCATGTGTTAAACTATATACTTTTAACCATTTACATGATTAAGAAATTACTAAATTACTATATGATAACTTTAAAGTGACTAGCAAACTTGTGAGATCAGCATCCATATTGACAAGAAGTTTCATATTCTCCATGGAAATCGTGGATATTATTTGATGCAATGTTATTTAGGTGGATTCTACCTAATCTTGATGGTGAGCGTAGGCCATGGCGTCAAAGTCAATATCGTTTAGCATATTGTGTTAGGTATAAAAAATGTGGTTTCACTTTCTTCTCTTCTTTTCAATCTTCATTATTTTCCTTTCAACATAATCTCTTGTTGGCCACTGTTAGTATGGTGTAACTACCTCAATCCCAACACTTTTAAATGTTCTTTGGCATTTTGGGGTTATTTTCATAGTTAAATCTGTGTGATATTTTGTATTTATTTATATATATTTACAGAATTTTATGGAGTTTATTAGAGTTAGTTGTACTTTCTGTAGTTACAAAGTATTATATAAATTGGTGAGTGATGAAGATTTTAATTCAATAACTAATTTTCTCGTCTCATTTTAGAATAATTTAATGGTGAAATGAAAGATATGTTAATAATTATGTAGATAATGTTAATATATTCTACTTGAATTAATATTGATTTTATTAATACATGTTTATTTTAAAGTCTACCCTCCATAAACCACTATGGATGTGATATTCTTTAATTAATATTGATTTTATTCCTACACTTTTATTTTAGAGTGTTTTTTAAGTAAATTATGGATGTGATATTCTTTTAGGATTAATAGCTCTTCATTTCCACAAAGTTGATTTAAAGAATTAAGTTGAATCAAGAAATAATTATTAGATATATATACATTTATTTTTATACATAATTATTTATGTTATAAAATAATTTTTATTTATAAAAATTTTGGGACTTAATATAAAATTTATGTTAATCGGAGTGGGGCAGCTCAATTGGCATGTGCCGTGATATGAAGTGTTATGTTTGATGAGGTTCTGAGTTCAAATCCCTAGACATACGTAATATTATTAGTGGTAGCTATCGGAATTGACCCAAAATATAAAATCTTTGTTGGTACTTATTTTATAGATTTTAAATTGGGT
The DNA here is from genome assembly GCA_032191745.1 of Picea mariana. Taxonomy (NCBI): domain Eukaryota; kingdom Viridiplantae; phylum Streptophyta; class Pinopsida; order Pinales; family Pinaceae; genus Picea; species Picea mariana. The sequence goes on along the minus strand of JASDQU010506109.1, from coordinate 82,584 downwards.
GGAATTAATCATTTTTTTAATAACCAGATTGAATTGAGATTAGTACACCTATTGGAAATGGACACATTTAATGATATTTTAATGAGAAAGAAATTTCAATAGTATGGTTATTAATTGAAGATGTTGGCATATTTTTCTTGGTCCTTCCAAATCCATAAATGAGATCTAGTGTTCATAATTTTCTAGCATTTTTTAATACATCCTTGAAGTGTTTATCTAATTACCACATTTAAATGATTATCAAACTTATTTGAAATTATAAATTTACTTTACTATTAACTTTTTATCTTTTACAATATTAGATTTACATTTCAGCTAGATTTTCTATATCTAAAATACACCAACTGATACCACCAGGATCCATATTGACAAGCCCTTTCATATTCTCCAAGAACATCATGACCAGCTGAATGAATTTTGTATCAGGATCCATATTGGCAAGATGTTTCATATTCTCCATGGAAATCATGGCCAGTTGAATGAATTTTGTTGTTTAAAGAAAATAGTGGCGAGATCAATAAATTCCATGCTGCAGTTGAATGAATAAAAATGGTGAACATAATGAATTAAGAAATGAATTCCATGCTTCCATCGATGCAATTGTTGGAGAATATTACTGTATTAAATTCCCAAGATTGTGCCATCTGATACAATATTATTTTCTCTCATACAATATTATTTTCGTGGATTTTATTTGATGCAATGTTTTTTTTTTTTTAAGTAAGAAGTATTATATATTAAAAGCCTTCCAGAACCAAAGTAGAGTTTCAAAATATAGAAATAGCCATACTGTAATTACTGGACTATCCCAACAGAGGGGAAACCAATCCAGCCAGCAGAAGAGCCAAGCATAAGTAGTGTAATAAACTAAGAAAAATAGTCTCAGACAAGTTGGTCACCAGTTAAAATGAAAAGAAGCTAACAAGACCTAAATACCACTATGGGCCTAGACATCTAGCGAATAGCCTGGCCAAGTGGCGTGGAAGTCCTCGGTCCAAGGTTCCTCCTTGACATACGTCACTTGGTATGCCCATTGCACTTCAAATTCCACATTGCTCGCGGTTCTATCGGCACCTGTCGTAGTATCCTGCAGCAGTCGCCTTGCTAAGTCCACCTCCACGGCCATGGTCTCGTTCTTGGCCTGCTCCAGCCCATTCTCTGCGAAGCATTGCACCTTGGTGTCTCCTCCACTAGTAGCTGCACAAGATTCCTCCACTGAAGCCACCCTTGCCGGGTCCGAGGGGAAAGCCTCGTGAAGGGAGGAGATAAGCTGAAGAAGGACCACTACCTTTCCATCCATGGCTTGCAGGCGAAATTGAAGGTCCTCCACCCTCTGACGAAGTTCAAAGACCAAACCGTAAAGGATGGCTAGGCTTTCTCTGAGTTGCGCGCCATAGAAGGAGTCAGAGGACTAGTTCTCAGAGTTCCAAGGCTTGCGAGGAGGAGGAGGCTCACCTCCTAATTTCCTTAAAGAATCAAAGACTGGTATAGTGGCCAGCTCAACCATAGGATGGGCGAGAAGGGAACACGAGGAGTAGCTCGGAATTCAGGGGATGATTGCTAGACAATTAAACTGCGAAACAGGTGAAGCGGGAGAGGGAGAAATGAAAGGCTCGGGCTAGAGGGAAGGGGAGGAGCAGATGGAGGGTGATTCGGGAGGCAAGACATAAGGCCGGTGAGGTTTCCATGGAGAGCCCCTCCACGACCTCCCCCTTGGGCGTGACATAAGGTGCTTCTTGCAACTGTCAAAAGAAACTAGGTGCACCAGGCAGAGGTAGAATGCCTGGAGGCGAGTAGGGGCTGCAGAAAGCATGAAAGTTTGAACAGGATCAGGCCATGGTAGCGAAGGGGGGATCCCTTCAGAGTGCGAGCGGAGATGAGGGACACAAAATAGTAGCCAAGCCATGAAATGAAGTGCATAAGGAGAGGGAAGCTACATAAATGAGCTTTCACGTCGTAGTAGGAGAAATTTAATGCAGGAGTAGGGTGGCGAGCGGTGGCACGAGCCCGTCACATGGCTCCATGCCCCGGTGGCCGATGCCTGCCTCCGCTGTACACCAAGTGTGCCGCACTAGCACCCCATCTAGGGGAGCATCCACCGTTCCATCTTTGCAGATACATTGCTGGAGAATAGGGTGATCAGGATCTAGGGCTGAGTTGCATAGGAGTTCTGGTCCACTCCAATTGGTACCCATATTAGCCAGTTCATCCGCAACTTGATTCGCCTTCCTCCTGATGTGAGCAGGTATGACAGCCTGATTTGGTTGCATTAAATATGTGATGATCTGTAGCCCATGTGATAGTCTCCAGCTAGGCGACAGTCTGTCCGGGTTCGTTCCATTTAAAATTATGCGTAGCAGGTTGATGATGATTTGAGAGTCCCCCTCGACCATTAGCTTGGTGAAATCGTTTTTGATGGCTAATTGCAGTCCTTTGATAAGTCCCCAAAGTTCTGCTGCATTATTCGTGGAATGACCGAGGCAGCCTGCGCTTATGAGAAGGATGTGCCCATGATGGTTGCGGAAGACTACCCCATAACCTGCTACTCCTGGATTTCCCTTAGAGGCCTCGTCAAAATTGAGCTTGATGAAATCCTCTGTGGGAGGAGACCAAAAGGAGGGGCTACTAGAAGGGGGGAAAAGAGAAGAGAAGGGGAGAGTGTGAAGAGAAGGAAGAGGAGTCCAATGCCGAAGGACAGGGAGTTCGGAGGGAGTGCTGGTCAAGTCTGTGTCGGACCACTACTGAAGGTGGAGAGTTTCCATGATGTTGTGATGGAATTGTTGCCAACATTGTTGCCAAGGGAGGAAGATACTTTTGAAAAGTCTTCTGTTCCTTTATTTCCAAGTTTGCCAAAGGATGAAGCCTGGAATAAGTTGCCAAATATGATTAAGAAGGGGGGAATGGAAAGCCTGGTCCCTCCAGTTCGTAATGGTTTCGATGATGCTATCTTTGTGGTGGTCCGAGGTGCACATGAAAAGCACCGCTTGATCCTAGATTTGAGCAGTATAAGGGCAAGAATTGAGAAGATGGTTCATGGTTTCCTCTACCTCTCCACAAAGTATGCATAGAGAGGGCCCAAAAAAACCCCTTTTTGAGAGGTTATCCTAGGTTAAGATGCTTGAATGGGAGACAAGCCAGAGGAAGAGGGTGATTTTTGGCCAGTGTTTAAGACTCTAGATTTTGTGCCAAACTTTCCTAGCACAGAGGGGGTCTATTTGAGTTTTGATCTGGTAGGCTTCCCATGTGCTGAAGGTGCCCTGTGGCCTATATCCCCACCAAAGGATATCCTCTCCTGCAATTTTGGGAATTTTCCGTTTGGCCATCTCTTCTTGCCAAGGTGCCAGGTCCACATGCGCCTCCAGGTTAATGTGTTCCCTGTCCAAGTGCTAACAGCGCCAAGTGTCTTCCAGGGAATTTTCCTGCCAATAGTCAGCTACTCTTGTCAGACCTGCCCATGTGGCTTGGGTGCAAATGTCTCTAGCCCAATCCTTAGTGTCCAGAACTAGCCATTGTTGCCAGGAATCTTTCCAGAAAAGAGCAGTTTCCCCATTTTCGATTTCCCAGAAGGCATGCCAAGTCACCAGCTATCTATTCTGCTTGGCCACTGTCTAAATTAAGGAACCTAGGTTGTCCCCATTCCATCGAATTAGGTTCTTCTCTGCCACATTTGGAGCATATTTCTTCCTCCAAAGTCTGGCCCAGAGATCCTTGGGATTTTTTAACCATCGCCACCAAATTTTGGTGCTTAGAACCTTGTTCATTATGAGAGGATCTCGTAATCCCAAGCCACCTTGCTCCTTGGGTTGACAGAGTTTGTCCCAGCTGACTAATGCTATTTTCTTCCCTAAGTTGAGGCCTTGCCAAATGAAGTTTCTTTGTAAGCTTTTGATGGTCATGAGGATGAACTTCGGGGCAGCCAGCGCTGAAAAGGTATATATCGGAAGGGCTTGAAGAATAGCTTGGAGAAGAGTAAGACGACTGGGAAGGTTTAAGGCTCTGAAGGTCCAGGAAGAAAGCCTCTTAGTAAAGGAGGATAAAAGATGTTCCTAAGAGGAGTTCCAGAGGGTATTGTCAATCAAGGGAATGCTAAGGTATTTGGACAGAAGGGAGCTTCTCTTGAAACCTAGGATATCAAAGATATGGCGCTGGATCGGAGGGGGCATATTGAAGAAAAAGATTTGGGATTTATCCTTGTTGCAGTCCAGACCTGAGGCGTCTGAGAAGGTTTGGAGGATCGCTAGGAGAGATTTTCCTTCGCAGACAGTTGGGCTGCCCATCAAGAGGGTGTCGTCCACAAATTGGTTGTGCGAGATAGGTGGGGAAATGCCATGCAAGGGGAGACCTATCAGAAGGTTGTTTTCGACTGCTGCATGGATGGAAGGACTAAGACCTTGGGCCATGATGATGAAGAGGAAAGGGGAGAGGGGATCTCCCTGTCTAATTCCTCTTGAGGGGGAGAAGGGTCACGAGGGAACACCATTGATGAGAAGAGAGAAGAAAGATGAGGAGGTTAGATTCAGAATCCAAGTCACCCAACGCTGATCAAAACCAAAAGCTAGGAGAATTTCTTGCATATATTCCCAGCTTATCTTATCAAAGGATTTAAAGAGGTCTAATTTGAGGAGCATACCTGGTGTTTTGGTCTTCTGCAGACAGTGAATCACTTCATGGGCTAGGATGACGCTGTCCAGGATTTGTCTGCCCTCAACATATCCTGATTGCTCCGGGGATATGATTGTCGGTAAGATAGGCTCGAGTCTCCTGGCTATCACTTTTGTAAGGAGTTTGTAGATGACATTGCAAAGAGCTATGGGCCTGAACTGCTTGGGATGATGTGCCTACCCCTCTTTGGGAACTAAGGTGAGGAAGGTAGCATTGAGAGCCTGGAGGACCTGTCCAGTGGCCCTAGTGTCTTCCATAATTTCCCAAACCTCTGTCCTGATCATCGGCCAGAAATGGTGGAAAACATCGTTGGTGAAGCCGTCGGGACCAGGATCCTTGCATTTAGGGGTGTCCTAAAGCACTTGGTCCACTACCTCAATTGTGAAGGGCTGGATAAGAGCTGAGTTTTTCTTCTGGGTAACGAGGGAGGGAAAATGATGTGTAACCTTATTGATGGCCTCATGTCTATCCGGGAGGGGTTCTGTAAGGAGGTTTTGATAATAGTCTATCAAGGTCGTTTCCATGTCATCATGGGAGTGAATGGTTTCCCCGTCATCTGAGATGAGATGCGTGATATTATTAGAGTGTCGTCTTTGGATGACAGTTCTGTGAAAGAATTTGGTATTGCGTTCCCCTTCCTTGAGCCATTAGATGCACAATTTCTGTTTCCATAAGATCTCTTCTTGTCTTTTCCTAGCTTCGAGCTCTTGATTTACTTTTACTTCCTGGGCTTTTAGCTCATTTGTTAACCCCTACAGTCTGATCTGATTCTGAATCTCACCCATTTGTTCTGACAGCTGTTTTTTGGAGTCGAAGATATTGCCAAAGGTATGCTTGTTCCATAGTTTGAGAGTTTGTTTAAGGTTCTTTAACTTTTGCTGGAATCTGTACATTTTGGAACCGTGAGGGACCTCCGCCTCCCTCCACCAATCCTGGATATTTTCTTGGAAATCAGGGTGGTCAAACCAGAACTGTTCAAACTTGAAGGGTTTCTTACAAGGTGTGGCTGCAACATCCAACCATAATTGTATAGGCCAGTGATCTGAGCTAGAGAAATTCAAGATAGTAGCTTCCATTGTCGTACCTTCCATCATAAGGGTGTCAGAGATGAGGAATCGATCTAGTTTGCAAGCAATTTGGTGTATTCCAGTCCTTCTATTTGTCCAAGTGTGAATGCCATTGTTGGCCTCCAGGTCAATAAGGTGAAGATCATCTATGAGGCTACTGAAGTCGCTGGAATCTCGATCCAGTCGTCTTGATCCTCCTTTTTTTTCCTCCAGGTTGCGAATGATATTGAAATATCCACCAACAGTCCATCTGTTATACTATGTTAGAATGGATAAGTAACTCAGGCTTCTGAGGAAGGCCTGCTTATCCCTTGGGCTGGCCGGGCCGTAGACATTAGTTAGGTGTCTAGGCTTATTTGAGCCTATGAGCCTATAATCTGNGTGGTGAGGAAGTTTTCCAACAACACTGCATTGGTGTTCCAAAGAATATCCAATCCTTTAGCTATGCCTATGGCGTCGGTTGAAGTCGCTACCCGTTGCTTCCAGTAGTAGGGAAGTAGCCTGTCAATGTCTTCTGAAGTACATTTTGTTTCCTGCAAAAGTACTATGTCTGGTTTTTCTGCTAAGATCAGATCCCGTAGCATTTTTTGCTTACTACGTCCATTGAGGCCTCTGATATTCCATGAGATGATCTTCATAATGACGGGGGGGTAGGGAGAGGAGGAAAGTTGTCCGAGATCAGGTGGATTTGTCTTGAGTTTACCATAAAGTGGCCTATTTCTTGTATGAGCTTGTTAGTGGATTTCCTCCCTCTTTTCTTTTCGTCTTTCTGAGTTTTATTTGGGTGTTTTGACTGACTACCCTGGATTCCCAGAGCTTTGTTATCTCGAGCTAAGGACCCAGCTGAAGAGTTGAGAAAGACCTTGTGCACCTTCCGTAGTTGATCCCTGGGTATAGTGTAAAGTTTTTGATGCCTGTAAGCATGTTCGAGGTGCTTCAGATCCACCCCGGCTAGGTCTTGCTCCTCGAGCTCCATTTCCGCATCCCCGTCCTGTGTCTCTATCAAGTCTTGCGGATCCTAAGCCATGTCTAGGGGAGGGAGATCTAAATCCTTACCCTGTGGGGGTCGTTCAGTTCTTTGTCTTGTGTACTGAGGTCCATTATTCGGAGGTGGTACATTTGGGTTCGTAGGGGTTGTGGGGTTTTCTGGTTGATCTTGTAGAATTGCAAACTTATTGCTAGTTGAGGGATCTTTACTTACTTGGGCTGGTTGTTTTCTTCCTCCTTGTCATCTTTTCCTTGCTGGTTGTACAAATCCATCCTTGTCTTTGCCGCTTTCTAGGTTCCCTTCTTTGTGAGCAGTATTGAGAGGGCACTCTTTGAAAATATGACCATGTTCGTGGCATTTCTTGCATCGGAATGGAATGTGTTCATAGTCGATGGTTTGGGACCAGTCCTCGTCATGATATTCTAGTATGATGGATCCTGGGAGCAGCTTGGCTATGTTTAGGTACACACAGATTCACGCATAAAAAGTGTAGCACCGCTAGTTGGTGGCTTCAGAGGACTTAACATAGATGCCAATGGTGTTGCCAATGCCGACTAGGACCTCTTCTAGCAAGAATTCCTGGGGAAGAGAGTACAATCTAATCCATACCGGCACGTGGGCAAAGTCTTCCTTCTTAGGGTTGAACTTCTCTGTCCAGAATCTTAAAAAGAGTCATGTCGAGTTGTAGAAGTATGGCCCTCCATCAAAGATGTGATTGCGATCCTCAAGGTTGTGGAGGATGATTGTGAAGAACCCCTTGGAACCCAGTTGTAGCTCATAGTGGCCTTTTGGTTTCCACCAATGTTGTATCCATTTGACCAGATCACGTTCAAAAGGCCAGAGCCCTAAGAATTTTTCCACCAGGGCATAGTCTCGCATGTATTGCTTCTGCTCTTCTATGCGTGGTGAGATGATAACGTATTTTGGGGCCT
>JASDQU010506109.1:25161-38055 GCA_032191745.1 Picea mariana | reverse complement strand
TTTCTTCTTTTGTACTAGGACATAAACTTGAAGAAAGCTTGAAATGGGAAGCCAAAGGGACTGAAACTGGTTTCACATTGTTCATACCAAACCTCAAAAGTATCTTCTCAACATACTTTTATTGGGACAACCAAAGCTTACCATTCCTCCTGTCTCTGAATATCTCCATGTCGAAAATCTGCCTTGCTGATCCTAGATCTTTCATATCGAACGTCCTAGCCATATGAGTCTTTAACTTATTGATTTCAGTTATTCTTTTGCTTGCTAAAAGCATATCATTAACATACAATACTAAGATAATGAATATGCCATTATTCAATTTCTTAAACTAGACATAATAATCATACTCACTCCTTGTATAATTTTGACTCACCATGAAAGAGTCAAATTTCTTGTACCATTGTCTGGGCGACTACCTCAGACCATACAATGATTTCTTGAGCCTGCAAACAAATTTCTTGCTGTGATTTTGAACGAACCCTTCTGGTTGTTCCATGTAAATTTCCTCATCCAAATCTCCATGTAAGAAAGAAATTTTAACATCTATTTGCTCCAACTTCAAATCAAGCAATGCAGCTAATGCTAACACAATTCGAATTGAAATAGTCTTTACAATTGGTGAAAAAATCTCATGAAATTCAATACCTTCTTTCTGAGAATACCCTTTCGCAACCAGCCTTGCCTTGTACCTTTCCACCTTATCATCAACACCCTTCTTCAACTTGTAGAGCCACTTGCAACCTATAGTTTTTATGTCTTTTGGAAGTTCTAGTAGGTCCCATGTAGCATTCCTCTCTGATGCCTTGATTTCATCGTTCATCGCTTCTTTCCATTTATCACTGTTCAAACCCTTCACGGCTTCCTGATAGCATGAAGGTTCAGCATCATCAGTACTTAAATAAACTTATGAAACAAAATCATCATACCTTCTTGGAGGAACTCTGACCAATGTAGATCTCCTTAGGAAAGTTTGTGGCTCATCCACAATCTGTTGATTTTCATCATCAACCATGTATTCCTCTGCTATAGGAGGCTCTTCATGAACATCTTCTGAAACTTGTTCATGTTCATCTTCATTGGTTTAAAACTGAATTTGTTGATACTTTGGTGTTTCTTTCTGTTTCATTTGAATATCTATATCTAATATGATGAGAGATGATTCATCAAATATTACATCTCTGTTAATGGTGATCTTGTGGGAAGTAGGATTGCACAACCTGTACCCCTTAATACCATCACCATATCCAACAAAGATAAGCCTTTTTTATTTTGTATCCAATTTATAATGTTGATGTTTCAGAATTAGAGCATAGGCATCACAACCAAAAACTTTAAGATTAGAATAATTACAAGGGTGACCTGTCCATACCTCCTCGGGAATTTTGCATTCTATTGTTGTTGATGGTGATCGATTCACCAAATAATAAGTCGTAGATACAACTTCTGGCCATAGTTCCTACTACAATTTGGCATTACTCAACATAGTCCTTGCTCTCTTTAGGAGAGTCTTGTTTATGCATTCAAAAACTCCATTTTTCTGACAAGTATAGTGGTTTTATGCCTATCAATCCCAAATTCCTTGCAATAATTATCAAACTCTATTGACATAAATTCACCAGCATTATTAGTTCTTAAACATTTAATGGATCTACTAGTGCTCTTTTCCACTAAAGCTCTAAACTATTTGAAAACTGTAAATATATCAACCTTACTCTTTAACATATAGATCCACACCTTCCTAAAGAAATCATCTATAAATGTTACAAAATATGATGATTCTCCACATGAAATAGTAGGGGATGGTCCCCAAACATCAGAATGGATATAGTCTAGGATTCTTTCACTGGTGTGTCTTCTAGTTTTAAATCTCTTCCTATTCTGTCTTCCATAAATACAGTGCTTGCAGAAATCTAATTTTAAAGACTTTAGACTAGGAAGTAACTTGCAATCATTTAATACCTTTAATCCTTCTTCGCTCATATGACGCAACCATTGAGGCCACAGTCGAACAGAATCATCGTCATTCTCAGTTACTGCTGTCCCATGATCTGATTCAATCCTCCCTTCTAACATAAATAGGTTACCAACCTTCTTTGCTTTCATAACCAATATAATTCATTTGTAGACCTTCATAAATCCACCTTGAATAATAGTCTTCTAACCTCTTGTGTCTAAGACTCCTAAAGAGATTAGGTTCTTCCTAAGCTCATGTACATGTCTTACATCAGTTAATATTTTAACAATTCCATCAAACATCTTAATTCAAATGCTACCAATTCCCACAACTTTAGATGAAATATCATTTCCCATATAAACTACTCCATCATCTATAGACTGGTAAGTAATAAACCAATGTTTATGAAGACAGATGTGGTTTGAAGCACCAGAATCTAATAACCATTGTTGATCATGACGTGAACCAATACTAATTGATAAAACTTCATCAACTATACATGAACCTGTTGCTGAACTTTTTTCAGTTTCATTTGATTCCTTTGTCTCTTTTAGAGGGTCTTCTTTAGAGGCTGCTTGTCGCCTCCAACAGTCCTTCTTCAGGTGTCCATATTTGCCACAAAACCAGCACTTGAGCTTGCTCTTTCTGCCCTTCGACTTTGACCAAGAGAAATCCCTTTGACCTTGTCCTCTTTCTTTTGGTCTGCCTTTGAACACCAATGCCTCAGATGTAGAGGCTCCTAAATTGGATTTCTTCCTTGTTTCCTCAGATAGTAAAGCTCCAACAATAATATCAAACTCAATACTTTTTGTTGAACTGAAAATAATAGAGGTAGAAAAATGATCCCATGACTTGGGCAAAGAACACAACATTGTAATTGCCTTATCTTTAGATTCAAATTTCACTCCCATGCTATTCAACTAGATTAGAAGAGTATTGAAAGTATTTAAATGATCAACAATTTTCGTACCTTCCTTCATGCGCACACTGTAAAATTGTCTTTTCAGGAAGATCATGTTTGTCAAGGATTTCGTCATGTACAGGCTTTCCAGCTTCGTCCATAAACTAGTTGTTGTCTTCTTCGAGACAATATTAAACAGAGTGTCGTCAACCAAACATAGGTGTATGGCACTCAATGCTCTCACATCCATCTCATCTTTGTCTTTATCTGTTATGGACGTGGGATGATTTTCTTTTCCCAAAAGCAACTTCACCACGCCTTGTTTCACGAGCAGATTGTGCATCTTAACCTTCCAGATCTCGAAATTGTTCTTGTCATTAAACTTCTCAATTTCGAATTTAGCACTCTACTTCTTTCTCAAAGTTTTATAAAAAATTTAATACAAAACCTTTTTAACCTCACCTTTTATTAAAAAAAATTCACCCTTTAATAAAATGTATATATATTTTTTTAATAAAATCCACCCCACCTTATTCCTCCACCCTTTTTCATATTATATTTAAAAACTAAATATAATAAACCTTTTAACATCCTCCCTCCATGTGACTTCTCGCGATTTTAATAAAGAAATTTAGTTCTTCATAACCTTATCGTAAATTCTTTTTACTCCATTCAATAAACCATACCGAATACATACCCTCATAAAAACGTAAAAAGGCCGTCGCACCTCCCGTATGGCTGGCCTACGTAAATCGCAAAAATATATTATTCGAGTTGCCGTAGCTCCCGACGCATCGAGGCTACTGAAATTTGGAAAGATTACGTGTGCGTGAAGTGTACCGTAGTGGCCGCCGCAACCTCCGAGAGGAGATACCTGCATAAATTTTGACATCTACACACCTCCGATCCACTCACTGCCTTCTCCTCAAACCAACTCTGATACCACTTGTTATATTTGAAAATGCGGAAATACAAAGACAATCAATAATAATGCAGACAAGAAACATATCAATTTACGTGGTTCACCCAAACGTTGGGTTAAACATAGTTATCGGTTGTCTTATTATTCAGATCAAGGAGATTACAACAGGCTCACACTCATCTCACACACCTCATTACACCATTTCACTCAATTCTCCTTTATGCCTCTATGTGATCACATCAATAATAAACAATAAACAGAATTAAATTAGTTACACAACTAATTCTAAACTTGTGCATTCATATCAAATTGACAAATTTGGTTGAATAAACTACCACAAAAAAAAGACTCCACTAAATATGTTCATATCTACTAAATATGGGAAAATTTGTTGGCATAATTAACAACTCTTACTACCGCAAAATTGCACTTTGAAGCATTATCGAAGGAGAGAATTTGATAAGATTGAGATTGTTTCCACTGGGTGAATTTTGAAAGTGAGAGCTCACGTTGCCAGAATGCTCTAGAGTGGGTTAGAGCAGAGACAGAAACCTGGGAAGGAAATTCATGGAACTAGATAGACTCCCAACAATATATATCCTAAAAGGAGGGAGAGATGACACTTCTGATGTTAAGATGTTCAAAAACGAGTACTACCACTTTTGTGGCAACTCTTCGAGGAAGAGATTTAAATTCCATGAAAAGGGCCTGATTTTGGGCCAACCAAATTCCAAGAAAAGGTGACAGGAAGATTCAGAAGGGGAGCAACAAAGAACGCACCTTGAAGGCCCTGGGATACCCCTTCTGCACAGATTTTCTCTGGTAAGCTATGAGATAAATATTGATATAGATACGTTGGTTAAATAGTTGTATCACCATATAAAATTCATATATATATTTCAAACATAAAAAAAATAATAATGGAATAAAAATTAATTACAAATAGGGAGGTCGATGTCATTATAGATATTATATTTAAATATATAATTGAATTCTACTTAGAAAGTATAGGGTAGAATTTAGAGAGTGCATATATAGATGGAAAAATATATGAACCAATCGTGAAGTTAAAAAATGTTTTTCTTTTAAAACAAAAGCTTGGAGATTTTATATTAAATAAAAATTGAAAACTTCAACAAGATTACATCAAAAATATGCAACAAAACATATATGTAACAAAACATTTTAGTCAAAAGTAAAGAAGAAATTTGTCTTTTAACCTATATTTCAATAAAGAAAACATCCTAGAACATTTTAGTGATGTAGATTCTACAAAATAAACCTAAGATCATAACTATTTTGTAAATAAAGATTGAAAACTTCAAGAAGATTACATCAAAAATATGTTACAAAACATTTTAGTCAAAAGTGAAGAAGAGATTTATCTTTCAACATATATTTCAATAAACAAAACATCCGAGAACATCTTAGTGGTGTAGATTCTACAAAATAAACCTAAGATCATAACTATTTTGTAAAACATTTACACTAAGAAAGACTTGACTACTAGCTACTCTTTTGAGGGATTCTTTAACTGGATAATCCTGCTTGGAAATTTCCATATGCTATAAGTTGCATGGGAAGTTGGTGCATTGTTTCTTCTTGGGTCCCCTAAAATTTGAATTGATTGACTACAAACTTATCGTCCTTGCTTAGATTTAAGATAATGTTCCTAAGCATGTTGCATTAAACCTCCTAAATAACATTCTAATGCTTCTATTGTACCAAAGTTGCCATAATATTTGTAATTTTGATAATGACCTTATGTTCTTACTTATGAATTTTTCTATTGTAGTGAAAATTAAGCATTTGTTTCCCTCAATATAATGTTTTTTTTTTTAAACAACATAAATCATAACTTATCAAACTATTTGGTAGTCAAACAATAATTGTCATTCTTGTTACTACCTTCAAAATTTGGAAGCAACACCATTATATTAGTGTCACATGTGTATCATTGACACTAATTAAAAAAAATGTTATGAAGGAATATTTAGAGAAAAAAACAAACTTTCATATCAATTAGAGGGAAATTAAAACAACAAAATGATGTAAATGGAAAATGTCTTTAAAAATACAGGAAAAAAATTCACACACTAATATATAACATGATATGCCACCTCCATGTTGAAAGAAGTGAAAAAAAAATAGATGTAAAATATTCAAACATTTTCTTTCCCTATGTAAATTTGAGTAGTTGCTACTAACTAATCATCCATATGTAGAGAATATACCCAAAAAATTGGGATTCATAATCATTGAAATGTTTATATTAAGGAAAAAAAAATAACTCTATGCATAACTATAATCATAAATTAGGCTACAAGTTTTTCATTTTTAATGGAAAAATATAAAAAAATAGCATACTTTTTCTTCCAAACAAATAAAATTTAGCCAAATTGGTAAAATTTCGCCCCCCAAAAAAAAATTCATGAATAACTTTCTCATGGCTACACAAATCATGTAGAATCCTCTTAAACTCCTTATAATCCATCCAAGAACTATAAAATTCCAAAACCCAATTTAATTGGGAAATCTCAAAGCCACCTACAGTTCCTTGCTTTACTTCCCCCTTCATGTCCTTCAATGCCCAAAATAGATTTTGGTTTGAATCAAGGGAGTCCAAGAAAACATTAAGAAAAGTATCTCTATTCAAAATAGATAGAAGGATTGATGATGAAGACACAAATTCCAACTGCAAGATTCCTAAGCCTAAATACAAGATAAACCAAGTGAAATCAAACCTCATACAGATGAAAATGAATAAATCCCTAGAGGACCCCTGATCGATATTGATAGGAGTCAAAATTGAAAAACAAACACAAGAGAACAAACCCAAAATAATGGATTCTAGTGAAGGTAAATAGAGTTCATATAAATATAGAATAGGTCCCCTTGGAGGAGATACTAATGCAAAAACAATATCCCCTAAATTGAAACTTAAATCTACCATATTCACTACAATTCCTTTAGAAAATAAAGGACGCATAGGTGGTGGATTTCCTATATTTCAGAAGAGGATTAAAGTTTACAAAGTGGGATATCTATCCTAAAGAAACCATGATAAAATATGTTTATCACCACATATTATTGAAGATAAACACTGTTACATTTATACTTGTAGAGCTCACCAATAAAGCAGGAACATAATCCTACTAGTGTGGATCTAGAATCACTTATGATATAAAAATAAAAATCTAATAAAACAAACACTCGAACATTGTTCTAAAAACATATAAGTTTTGAGATTATTCTAACATCCCCCTTTAATGGAGAAATAGATTGTAAACGACACCTAACTTGCTTCTGAATATTTCAAAATTGAGTTTACCAAGAGGTTTGGTAAATATATCAACCACATTATCATTGGTATTACAAAATATCAAACCAATTTCGTTTGATTCAATATTCTCTCTCACAAAGTGATGTTGTAGCTAGATATGTTTTTATATTGCATGATATAATAGATTGTGTCACAATTTGATATCACTTTGATTGTCACAGTTGATGCATGTTGGACCATTTTGCTCCTCTTCGACATCTACAAGAATTCTCTGAAGCCAAATAGCTTCACAGGTGGCACTGGTCAAGGATTTATACTCATATTCTATTGACAACAAAGAAAAAGTAATTTGTTTCCTTCTACTCCACCATACAACCCCTAATCCTATATGAAAAACATATGCTGAGGTAGATCTTCTATCATGAGGATTTCTTGCCCAATCTAAATAAAAAAAACCTGTTAGATCAACATCAAATTCATCAGTATACATAATACCAAAAGTTATTGCTCCTTTCAAGTAACATAGTACTTTCTTTGCAACTTTCCAGTGACTCTCTGAAGGCTTAGCCATGAACTGACTAAGGATTCTAACTAAGTATGCAATGTCTGGTCTCGTAGAGGTGAGATAGTTCACACTTCCCACCAATTCACGATATAAAGTACTATCTTGCTCTTTAGTTCCATATTCACTGTATAACTTTGAATTATGTTCTAAGGGAGTTGACATAGCTTTACAGTCACTCATGTTGAACTTTCTAAATTTCTTTTTTGTATTTACTTTGAGTGATCAATGTTTTACCAGTATCTCTCCAAACCTCAATTCCTAAACAATAATGCAATTCGCCAAGATCTTTCATTTCAAATTCTTGAGACAACTAAATTTTAATCTCTTCAAATAACTTGCATGCACTTCCTTTAATAATGAGATCATCCACATATAAAGATATTAAAGCAACATTTCCTTCTTCATCTTTATTAACATACATGTTAGGATCATTTTTTTCTTTTCACAAACTGATTCTGATAAAAGAAGATGTATATATTTACATACCAAGATATTGATGCTTGCTTCAAACCATATAATGCTTTCCTTAACCTGCATACTAGACGATCGTGTCCCTGCTTGACAAACCCTTCAGGTTGAAACAAATAAACTTCTTCTTTTAAATCAACATTCAAAAAATCATATTTGAAATCTAGCTAATGTATTTTCCAATTATGTTTAGTAGCCAAGGTAACCAATACTCTAATTGTATTCAGTTTAGCTACTGGTGCAAAAGTATCTTTGTAATCAATTCCCTCCTTTTGTGAATATCTTTTTGCAACTAATCTTGCCTTATATTTATCAATGCTACCATCTGCTTTAAATTTATATTTATACAACCATTTCCTTCCAATAGGGACTTTGTTTTCAGGAAGTTCAACTAATTCCCAAGTTTTATTTTTCATAAGGGATTCATACTCATCATTCATAGAATTTATCCACTCTTCATGTTCTTTAGCTCGATCATAGTTTACGTGTTCTACAACATTCATTACATGAGACATCAATGCATAGTATTTATACCTTATAGGTGGATGAGTTTGTAGTGATGACTTCCTTGGTCCTTCACTACTTTCATCTCATCTCCTACTCTGTGGAGACTCTTCTCCACTTGATGTATCCTGACTACTTGAAGTGTCCATATTAATTTCATTCCATTCTCGAACCTGTACCTGTTCATGTTCCTGTTTAACCATTGCATCTATTTTGGCATGTTCATCACTATCATTATGCCAAGCATTTGCATCATTGATTGTATCAAATCTATCTGCATTCTCATGAAACATTACATATTTACTTGCAAACAATTTATGTGAACTGGGATCAAACAATTTGTACGCTTTTTTATCAGTACAATACCCAATAAAAACACACTTGATTGAATTTGCATCAAGTTTTCTTCTCTCATCCTTTGGAATATGTGCAAATGCAGTGGATCCAAATACTCTTAAATGAATTACATCAAGTTTATAACCATAAATAATTTCAAAAGGAGTTTGAAAATCTAATTTCTTAGTTGGGCTTCGATTCTTTAAATACACTGTAGTATTAACGAGCCCAAAAATAGTTAATTTTTTTTTTACCTTGAAGCATACTACGATCACACTCCACCAATGTTATGTTCATTCTCTCAGCAACACCATTTTGCTGAGGTGTATGAGGCACTGTAAATTGTTGTTGGATCCCATGAAATTTACAATAACTTTTAAATGAACCTGATGTATATTTACCACCCTGATCATATCTGAGAACTTTAATACATTTTCCTGTCTTTTTTTTTTAGTCATAGTTCTAAATTCTTTAAAGTACTCAAATACATCATATTTTCTCCTTATGAAATAGACCCATGTATATCTAGATCTATCATCAACAAAAACAAGAAAGTAGGAAGCACCACCAAGTGACCTAGTTTGCATAGGTCCGCATACATCAATATGAATTAATTCAAGAATATTTGATTGTATTTTCTCTGTATGAATGGGAAACTTCTCTCTACGTTGCTTACCAGGTGCACATGCTTCACATGGAAAATGATCATTCTTCATAACAATAAGACCTTATACTATAGTTTTTCTTTGCAACAACATCAAATCATTGTAATTTAGGTGCCCATACCTGTGGTGCCATAACTCTTTTGTTGACATTGTTGTGGATATCAATGCAACACAATGGTTCATTGTCACATCCAACTTATAAAATCCACCAACCCTAGTACCTGTGGAAACAAACTTGTAGTGATTCTCGATATCTTTCAAAACACACCTCAACTTACCAAATTCCACTATTAGATTATTATTAGTGATAGTTGAAATGGATATCAAATTCTTTTTAATACCAGGGACATACATCACATTATGAATCTGTATCAATTGTCCATTAGGTAAGTTCACACTTATTACTCCATAGCCTTGAACTTTATGTGATTTATTATCTCTTATGTAGATGTATGTGCCGTCAATTCTCTCATAATATTCATCATACCATTATTTATTACAGGTCATATGAGTTGATGCACTAGAATCTATGAACATGCATTTTCATCATCAGTTTCAGCAGACAACACAACTTTAGAAATAAACAACTTAAGATTTTTAAAACCATCATTGACTGAAGTGTCTTTATGCACATAATTTCCATTATTCCTTTTATATATCTGATTTGATTCATGATTATTTCTTCTATAACAATATTTAACAAGATGTCTAGGTTTTCCACAATATTCACATTCAACATTTCTATTAACATAAGAATCAGGCTGTGTCATACCTTTCTGCTTTGCTTGAAACTGACCTTTGTTCTTGTCCCATGGTTTACCTTGATATGACCTTTTACCTTTTTCAATCAAAGCCAAATATGAGCCACTTTAGTCTTGATCATAGTTCTTCATTATTTCTTCCTCTTGAAGAAGAATAGTAGCCAATTCATCAAAAGTAGGCGGCATTGGTCTAGCTGAGAGAGATGAAATCAAGACTTTATAATATTGCATTAAACCCTTCAAAGAAATTGTTACTAAATCATTACTGGAAACCTGTTCACCAATGTCACCCAACTTATTACTTAAATATTTTATTCTGGATACAAAATTACTCATGCTTTCATTGTCTTCCATTTTGATAGATAATAGATTAGTTTTTAAAAATAAGATCTGGTTTACAATAGAGGTTTCGTACAAACATTTGAGAACGTCCCACGTCTCATTGGAAGTTTTATAGTCTCTTAGATGAGGAATGATGTTATCCTTTAAGGACATATACAACAACACTTTCACCTTCATCTCTCACCTATCTCAATCTGGAATCGAGGAAGCAATAGTGGGTTTGGGTTCATCACCTTTGACAATCGTCCATAGGCTATATGCCTCTAGAATGGTGGTCAAATTAAACTTCCAGTTTACATAATTCTTGCCATCAAGTTTGGTGGACTCATTTAAATATGAATCAACAAGAGGGTTTTCCATCTTCTATAACAAATAATTCAATGATTAATTAACAAAATTTGTTTTGTTGTATTTTGCCTCCCACACGGGGTCCAACTTGGTGTAATGACCCCTTCATTACGACCATGGGAAAAGCAATTATTTTTTTTGTTTTTGAATAATTAAGAGACAAGAAGGAAATGACGACAATGGTTTAACCACACCACAAATGACAAATAGAAGCATGCAACCCAAGAAATAGGCAACTATGACTCCACTCACTGGCACAAGGGAAACTAGGAAAACATGCGCAGAATAACAAGGAGGAAGGACTACCCGTCCGACGCAACAAGACACTCCTACATGATAAGGGACAAATTCCCCTTCCCGACACAACGATGTTGATGAACAAGACTAGAACCTCAGGGGATGTGAACCAAATGCATGAAGGCATTCCACCTATGTGCCCAAGCGACTTACCATGCTCGACAACACTCTGCAACACACACCGAGTCCGTCCAGGTTTTCTTTTGCTACCATCCCATAGGGCATGCCATGATCCCCTCATCAGGAATAATGTCATCCCCAGGTGATAGACGCATTGACAACCTTCGCACCACACATCCTATCAGGAATGAGGACTCTAGATAAATCTGATGCACTAGAACTGAATATAGAAGGGAAAACCACACCCATACCCCAACAACAAGTCGAAGAAATTCCAGAGGACAAAGATAAGGGATGATACAAGCCAATACATGATGTCGTCCACGACCCGACTAATCACCCAGTCTAAACTAGTCAATACTGAATGTCTAAATTAACATCGATTACCAATCTAAAAGTACGTCAAAATCCAATTAGTCCACCCATTACAATTCTATATTAACATTAAATTCAACAAGTCTAAATTGAAAGTAAGTCCATACACACCAATCTAATTTAACGAGTCTAATTTACCAAGTTAGACAATAAATACATGTCAATTTAACTTTTATTACATATCTAATTTAGCAAGCCTAAATGACTACTAGTCAGTAACCTTGCGAATCTAAGTAACCCTAAGTAAAAAGCTCAAACATAAATAGCCTTAAGGAATACATAAATACTATGCATTCAATGCAACAATACATGATTTGAATAACAAATAATTTGCAAAAATAAAAAACAAGGCATTTACGCATGAATAGATATATAATTTGCAATCTACTTAACCCTTAGGAATACATAGATTTGACTCATTCAAGGCCAGAATACATGACTGAAATGATAAAAGTTTGCAATGATAATTACCAAGCATTCAACGTAGGAATACAAGATTAAACTTGATGCAGGAGCATCTACGACCTCATCAAGCGAGCCAGCGCGTGGAAAGAATATACAGCTGGACAGTGCCAGCACATACCTTTTTGAAATATTTTGAAAAGATTTTGCACCGCCATTTAAATGAAGGCATTCAAAGCCGGGCGCACTTGTATTGTAATATAGATAAGGAGGCATTAAATAGTTTAATGCTGGTAGATAGGAATTAACTGTAGATTAGACAGTTTTAGCTTTCGAGGGGGAAAACGGAGTATAGACACCCTCCCTTGTATCATTGTAACAACACATTCAGGTTATCATTCTCATTCATACAGGAGAAAGAGAGAGCAGAGAGCTTGTGAAGAACCTCCATGTACAGATATTGAGTTAATAGGAAGAGCTTTGATTCAATTCCATGGATGTGCTTGATCTCTTCGTGTTGTTGATATTATGCATTTGCATGTTTGCTTCTTTTTATGCTTATCTTCTATATGCTACGTATGTGATTGCATATCAGGTTCGAAACCTGAGAGAATGAGGGAATGAGTTCCAATTGTTTCTCTGCTTGAGCCA